>WOGR01001587.1:0-19483 GCA_015342045.1 Leptinotarsa lineolata | reverse complement strand
AGGATGATTAAAATAATCATAAATCCTACAAATCGACAGGTGGTAATTTTTCGCAGGAACAGACAGTTCAGTACGCAACCGCAAGCAGCAGGAACAAAACTGACCAGTGACCACATATTGGCCTTTGCGCCGTTGTCCAATTTTTCTCTTGTATGCACTGATGTCATTATGGTGTCATTCCGAGCGAACTTGAATCAAACCGAATAACTTGCATAATGGCCAGTACAAAATATATATGTTAATATATGTACCACACAATACTTACATTCAATTAAAATACGACAATACAGCGGAATCACATAATTTCTTTGAATTATATATTAGTCAACGCGGAACGGAACCAGTTTTGGTGTTCCGAACTACCTCGGAGTAGTTACTGTAGTACAATACATAAATGAAACTACCCGACTAATGACAGTAAGACTTACAGATAGGGTTTATTTACATGAGAATAATTAATTATCATGCACATAATATATACAAATAAATCGAGGAGGACTAAGAGGATTATGTACAGCATCAAGGTAGGTGGATTGATAATAAGATAATCTAACATAGTGAACTGAATAAAGTAAACAAAATATAGGTATTACTATTACTGTTATAAACTTATTATGTTTCAGGTGATGGTTCTGAAGAAAATGAATAACATGTTAACCAAGTCATAAAAATGGTTCACGAATCCCAAGACTTTTATTATATTATAATAGTGACTACACTTAGTGGAAGGAAACAATATTAGTTTACACAAGTTCTTTCGAGCCCCTTCAAGATATTCATCAGGTGAAACTAGTGAATCATCAAGAAGTAGGAGTGATATTCTCAAGTGCATAATATCAGATATAACTTGAATCCTTATAAGAAATAAATGGAATTTACAAATAGATGTACAGGATGTGTCAATATTTAGGAGTTTTCACTGTTCAGAAAGGGTCGGGTTGACTGAAGTGAAATTGGAACGTAACAATCCCCCCCTTACTTCAAGAAATTTACCCCGTGAATTTTTCTACAGCTTCGTCTTTCGCGATCTCTGAAGCTGGTTTCAAATCTTTTGAATGCCACACTCCCTTGGATTCTCCATCATCATCCTTTAACTCATAAGTCCATGGAGAAACCCGTTTTTTTACATAAAAGGGACCAATATAACGTGGTGCCAACTTTTTAGAGAAAAATTTGGAGGCATCTGACAATACATAGTTCTTCCTCCACACTAAGTCGTTGGGAAGATATTCAACATGTCGACGTCTGAGATTATATTTATCGCAACTCTTTTTCCCAGCAACCTCTATACGTTTTTGAATATCCAGGAACAACTTTTTAAACGAATCGTTTCGACTCTCTTCGATATTCGCGGGACCCCCTTCTAATCCTAACATATCACCATCTACATAATCAGAACCAGACAGTATCATGTTCCGTCCAAAATTAGCAAAATAAGGTGACACTTTGGTCGTCTCATGTCTAGATGTACGAATCGCACAAGCAATCCTATCAAGATCCTCGTCCCAAGAACGATGGTTATCCGATACATACATGGCCAACATTGTCTTTAGGGTCCTATTCACTCGTTCAGTCGGATTCGCTCTAGCGTGATAATTAGCATTGAACTTTATACGACTCTGATACCTTTCTGTAAGTTTAGAGAATTCCCTACTACGAAACTGAGGACCATTATCACATATTATATACTTCGGCACACCAAACATTAGAAAGACCTCACTTTCTAATTTTCGTACAACAGCATCAGCACTTGCTTTTCTGAGCGCGAACACAACAGAAAATTTGGTTAGATAATCTGTGACTACCAATATATATGAGTTTCCTCGCTTTGTCCGCGGCAACGGACCCATCAAGTCTGTGGAAATCATCTCCCACGGTCTTTCTACTCTGGGATGCGAAACCATTTTGTCGGTAGGCCGGCCCTGTGGCACCTTATATGCCGCACACACATCACACTGGCGTACAAATCTAGCAACATCACTTCTCATTTTTGGCCAAATAAACCTTTCGGCTATCCTTGCATACGTTTTAAAAACCCCGGTATGACCACTAGTAGCTGGTACATGTGCATCAAAAATGATATCATGCCGTTGACTTTTTGGTACCACCACTTTCCAAGAATCAGCTTGGTTCGACAAATCGGAATAATCCGTCTTGACATGTTTCCACAATGTTCCATTTGTCACTCGCCAACTGCCAAATTTTAAAGGGTTCTCTTGGACTTTCTTCAACATCGACATATACCACTTATCTGACGCAGCACCCTTCATTTCAAGTTGATCTACCGAAGCAGTTTCAACCTCATCCACTACAGGCACAGATCGAGAGAGCATATCAGGGACTACATTGTCTTTTCCTTTGCGATGGATTACTTTGAAGCTATACTGCTGGAGTCGTACTGCCCATCGTGCCAACCTACCAGTCAAATCCTTAAGGCTCTGGAGCCACAATAAACTGTAGTGATCCGTAATGACAGTAAACGATACTCCTTCAAGGTATGGCCGGAGCTTCTCCACCGCCCATAGAACAGCAAGACATTCTCTCTCCGTGGTTGTATAATTCCGCTCTTGTTTGGTGAGAGACCTACTGAGATATGCGATCACCTTGTCTCCTTCAGGGTGAGGCTGGGAAAGAACCGCGCCAATACCATACCCAGACGAATCCGTCTGAACTATAAATGGTTTGGCATAATCGGGACAGCTTAAAATTGGTGAGGCGACTAGGCACTCTTTAATTTTTCTGAAAGATTTATCGCATTCATCTGTCCAGTTAAACTTAGTTCTCTTTCGTAAAAGCGCAGTGATAGGGGCTAATATGGTAGAAAAATCTGGAATGAATCGTCGATACCAGGAAAAGGTACCGACAATTCTACGAACCTCTTTAACATTAGTTGGAGGAAGAATCTCTAACATGGCTTTCACTTTATCAGGGTCTACATGAAGGCCATAACGGTCAACTACATAACCGAGATATTTCATCTCCGGACGACAAAATTGGCATTTCTCAATACTTACAGTAATATTTGCTTCCCTCAACCTACGGAATACTTCATCCAGAATTTGGAGGTGTTGTTCAAAATTTTGGCTAACAATGACCACGTCGTCCAAATAAACGAAGACATGTGGTTCAAGATCATGTCCCAAAACGCCATCAATCAGTCTTTGCCACCGAGCTGGGGCGTTATGAAGCCCAAAAGGCATTCTACGGAACTGGTACAAGCCACGATTTGGTACTGTAAAAGCGGTATACTTCTTGGATGACTCAGCCATTGGCACTTGCCAATAAGCAGACTTCACATCCAGGCTACTTAGATACTGAGCATCGCGAAGTTTGTCAAGAGTATCTGATACGAGAGGAAGTGGGTAACTGTCGCGGACAGTTACCGAATTCAGTTTCCGATAATCTACACAGAACCTAAAAGTACCGTCCTTCTTTTTAACTAATAGAATAGGCGAAGACCAAGGACTATTTGAGGGTTCAACGATTCCAAGCTTCAACATCTCCTCAAGTTCGACATCGATCTGCTTCTGAACAATTGGATTGACTCGGTAAAATCGTTGTTTGATGGGAGCACTGCTGGTTTCAATGACGTGTTCTGTCCTGTTGGTGCAGCCTAACTCGTTACCCATTAAAGCAATATTACGATCAATTACCTCTTGCAGTCGAATCTTATCCAAGGGACTCAACAAAGTTGAATTGGTAACGTGCTCGATTGAATTCACAGTAGCAGGCTCTTGAGAAAAGTGCCACTCTCCATGTCGCAAATCTGGAACAACACCCATGGTTTTCCAGAAATCGACTCCTAAGATCAAAAGATGAGGTAAGTCCGGTACAACCATTGCCTCAATTAACCTCAGTTGACCCCTCAACGAGATAGGCAACTCAACTACTCCTATACTCACAACATGGCCACCATCGGCTACTGTGCAATGTGTTGTCTTCGAATTATCTACCGGCAAGCCAAGTTCACGTACCACCTCATATCCCTTCCTACCTAAAATAGTGCGCGAAGCTCCTGAGTCTAGTAATCCCAGTAATGATTTGCCAAGTACATCAATTTTTAAATAGGGCCTCTCATCACTACTAGCATGGTCTAAGACGTAGTCTAGTAAAACTTGTATTTTGTCGACCGAAGAATCTCGACCGACACACTTAACTCGGTCTCTTAGGTGCGTCGGAAACCGTTTCCCTTCATCGAACAATCAGGACAGGTTCTGACAGTATATCCCTTTTTCTGACACCTATAACAATATTTATCAGCAGGTTTCACCGTACACCCAACAGCTTTATGCCCAGGTTTCCGGCATCTAAAGCAAATAATTTCCGAACGATTGGATAAGGCAGCAGTACCAACAGATGATGAACCTTGACATTCATCAATAAAAGACTCACCTACCTGCACATAAGCAAGATCAGGCTCTAAGGCAGCAGCTCTCTTAGGTGGACCCAAAAAATTCTCCACCGACTCCTTCCTGGCTTCTAGTCGTCTACCTAATTCAAGAAGGTTACTGATGGAAGTTACTTCAACCAATGCCAACTGGGTTTGGTAGAAAGGTGCAATATTTCTGAGAAGTATTTTAAGTTTAGTGTCTTCCGAAATATGACAAGTCAATCTATTGAAGTACCCAATCATCACTGCTATGTAAATACCGATTGATTCATCAGGACCTTGAGTTCGCCTTCGAATCTCCTCAAATAATTTCTCGTTATAATTAGCGGAAAGGTACTCCACCCGTAGAAGTGCAACAAATTCATCCCAAGTATTTACTTGATTTCTATAGGCCAGATAAAATTGGTATGCCCTACCCGTGAACAAATCGATACCAGAATCAAGTAATGTTTCTTTAGTAACATGTCGAGCTATACGCAACTCCTCGACACGCTCTAGAAACGAACTGAGAGACATTCCCTTTTTATCACCTGAAAATTTACAGTCCCATTTATTGGGCAGTATTGGTTTGACACTTCCTGCTGTGATTCTCGTAGGTGAAATTCCAGATGATCTTCTCTGGGGAGGAATTGAATTTCCAAAATTGCCATTATTCAGTAGACTGAGATGAATTGGTACATCTGGATCTCCCTCTGCTTTCTGAAGCAAAACATCCAACATAGCCAACGCTCTGGCCACTAACTCAGGTTTTCCATTGCCATCCCCATCCGGTATATTATCCAGTCGATTCAAGACGTGAGACATTTTTGTTTCCAATTTGATGAACAAACTGCTACCAGCTGAATCTCTGAAATCACTAATAAGAGGTTCCAATTCATCAAACTTCTTTTTTACTTCTGCAATATCTTCAGCTTCTGTAAATGGGTAATTTGGATACTTGATGCTGTTTCCATTCTTTTCCAGTCGCATGGCAATCGCTAAAGAATGCCGCATTTCTTCCACTGTTCCAGTCGCCATTCCCCTAATTTCCAATTCATAAGTGAGCTCATCATGGCTCAGGCGATTAACTTGCATTTTACGAGTCATTATGAAATAACTACCCTCTATATTGAAATACACAAAAAACAAGTTTGATTCGAAAAAATGCTTTTTTTATGAAAATGCCTATTTTTTTTAAAGTTCAGAATGACTATTCTTTAACGTTTTTTTAACGCTTTTAACGCCTTCAACGCCTCCAACGCCTTTAACGCCCCACGTTATGTTAAAGTGGTATTATCATTAGTGTGGTGTAGTGTTTTTATTGGACTACAAGAATGGAAACTAATGGAGTCCACTAAACTAATGGAGCCCACTTTGGTTTTAGAAGCACAACATAATCTAATATATATTTGATAACTTACTTTATTCAATAAATTATTTGAAAAACACAGGTCCGTCTTCAAAATTTTGAAGTTGAGGGTGTTCTAAGTCAAGCAATATCATTTATAAAAATGTTGTAACTATATTTTAATACAACAATGAGAGAGAGGTGCTATGCATCTCCGGAACTAAGTTACAGTTGATATTTTGATATAAGTCAGTAGTACCCAAAAATTGGAAACGTTGCATAAGTCAATCTACTTTCTATATCTCTTATTAGTTACGAGATTTCCATGTAGTATGTCGAACATCAAGATCTACTTTTTTGTCTTGTTTTTTTTTGTTTTAGATTTTCTGGTTAACCTATTGATTCGTTTTCCCCCACTTTAGTTGTTGAAGATAGCGTCATCTTGCGGTAATGGTTTCATATCCGAAGAAAAACCTAACAAACTAGTAAAACATTCAGCAAAAAATTCTCTAAAAACTTATTTCAGTCCAGCGATTTTGTTAAAGATATAACTTCCTACGATGTCCAGGTTTCACTGAGGAAGAAGCTAGTCCATCCCATGCAATTATTTCACAGACAGACGTGAAATGACCTCTCCATATTAATTCCAGGTCGTAAATTTTCAGTCAACGAGGTATTATGGGGATTTTGGCAATAAATAAGGAGATTGTCCTATTATAGAAAGGATTTCTGTCTACTCACGGATATGGCAAAATTTTTCAAATGTTCAAACAAGACCGACACAGTAGCCACTAATTGATATTGATTTACGGCTGAAATCAACGGCATCCCTCAGCAAATACGATTATTTGTGTCTATAACTTTACATTGTCATTCCTTTTCAACAAACGAAATAGTGGTCCAGGTTTCTGAGAAGCTGTCTCTGCTAAATTTTCTACTCTCAACTGTTACTAACATGATTTTGCAATTTTACAGAAACCGTATTATATGGACATTGTCAAACATTATATCTCTATCAGCATGAAGTAGCATCATTCGAAACTATGCTCCACAGACTTTTGAGTATTCCACTGCCAGGAAGTGATTTCAGAGAGATCAGTGTTTTTGTCAACAACGGTTCCAAAGTAGGTATTATAGACTTCATTCTTCAGAAAAAACTACAAAAACAAGTCATTCACCAGGTAGATCCCACTTCGAAAATAGCCAAAACTTGACTTATCTTGATAGCAATTCAGGTATCAAAAACACTTTGGATTATCATTTTGATGAATTGAAATCAAACTGGTCATGTTACATGGTACAACTGGCAACACAATTTTGTAAGTAGATCTTATTCACTTTCAACAAGATGGAGTTCCACTACACTACTTTTTTTAGTTAGACAGTGGCTAAATGATAGATTAGCTGGCAGATGGGTTTGTAAATAAAAAGCAATATAATGGCCAGCATGATCACCTGATTTATCGTTTCTAGATTCATTTTTTTAAGAGCATTTGGAATCGGTTATTTATGGAATAGACCCTCTAGGTTTGGAAAATCCCCATATTGGGTTCTCATATTTTGTTCAACAAACTATTCTATTTGATATCATTTTCGTGGAAGTGCACAAAAAATTGTCCGTTATCGTGTAGTCTGCCATATTAAATGTAGAATGATGTCACGTAACTAACCATGCAGTGTCATTCAAACTAAACATGTACGTAAAGATTAAGCTCAATCGGTAGAGGATAAAAAAAAGGAAAAAAGAAAAGAGAAAAAAAAGGAAACGAGGAATTTATATATATAAACGAGGTGTCACATTAAAAAAGTTAAAAAAACATATGATTGAAAAAGCAAGAGGGGATGGGAAAAAAAGGAAACATTCTGCTTAGTAAGACTAACCAAATACTAGCCTACTATATTATGTATCTTGAAATAGTGCAAGTTAAAAGATAATAATAAAAACTTTATTCAGAATGAAGGAAAAATAAAATAAAACTAGGAGGCTACATGATTGGTCTGAATAAAATAGTGTGGAGATAAGTGCAAGCACTTTTTTCTCATAAACAAATTACAGGTTGAAAACGATATGAGAATATAATAATATAGAAATAATTGTTTAAATTGAATGGGTTAAATTTTATTAGGAGTGATTAAAAAATGATTGCTTTCTTCCTTTCTTTGGAAGATTCCCACATTTTTTGTATCAAGATGGAGTAGTAGAAAACCAAAAACTTTCTTTCCCAAAAAATTAAACACTCCTAATAAAATATAACCCCTTCAATTATCAAAATTATTTCTGCTATGAAAATTTTTCATTTCAAATAATGGTAGACATCTTAGGTTGGATGTCGTCGAACAAAAGTGCATTTATATCAAAAATCGTTGTTTCGATCGATTTACAACACGAGTATTTTCATTACGAAAATTGTATAAATAACCTGATTTTGTTGAAAAATATTGAAAAATAAATGTCATTTCAAATTTGTGGGGTGTGGACCTTTGGAGGTAGTCCGTTCCTGACTTTGTAGCAAAACAACTGACTTTTGCATAAGAGCTCATCAAAGCAATTCATTTGTTCAGTCAATCACCAAAATTTGGTTAATTTTGAATATTCACTTGAAAATGTATCAAAGAAAAACATTTTTCATTTTTGTAACCTAAGGGCCCGTAACTTGGTAACGAAGGATTTTAAGAATAAAAGTAATGTACTGGTGATATTTTGACCACATCTATACATTCTCGGAGGAAAAGAGGAAGTCCAAGGACACTCTGTATAATTGGTATGTTAGAATCTATAATTTAAAATTGTCAAAAATGATTTCTTCATGTTCAGATTGTGTCACTACAATATAAAATGAAAAGTTGAAAAATTAAATGTTACACTATCTCTCTGTCAGCTTACGAAAGCGTTATCTATGGGATCGATAGAAGATAAACGAGTCTCCACTTTTGAGTGAGAATAACTGGTTATTGCAAAGTCAAACAACAGCAAATCCAACAATAAATACTACTCGTATAGAATAAACTTCGGAAGTTATTTCAACCGAAATAAATTCATTCATTTGAAACAATGCATGAATCCTCCGCAAATGCAATTCAGTTGTGTGATGCATTTCTGTAACATTTTATTGGAAAATTAAATTTATCTCTTTATCGTAACAACAATGCAGTTTGTGCAAAATATTGTTTATATTCGAAGGCATCATTCCAAATATGGCAAATATCATATTTTTATTGGTGTTCGCTTGCAAACAGTATTGTTTGCTTACGGAATTGGGGCGTTTCACAAACCACGTCGAGTGGAGGATTATTGGCAAATTTGGATTTCGATATTTTTTCTTTCTGTTTGTTCGGGAAGGGAAACGACGTCTCACAGATGGTTAAAAGCAAAGGAGCATTTGCGGTGCTCAGTAGAAAAATATGAAGAAGAAAATTTTAGTATATTTGTGTCAATCCTTTGGAAACAAATCTTCAGTTGTGACCTACTGCTGTAACGTTTACTCTTTTCTTGCGTATTTATCGCTATTTGACAGCCCAACGCTCATAGTCTAAAATTCCTTTCTGACCAAACTAGGATCTGTGAACATTGAACATGTATCATCGGTCGTCTTCAACTCTTCAAGTTCGTTATCGATTAGTATTGGCTTTGTTATTCAATGTGAATTGAAATTTGAACAATCCACTGTATTTACTTAATACCGAGAAGTGTCAGTTTTCTTCAATCCATAACAAATATTCTTAACTCAGTGCAAGTACGAAATTTTTTATATGTTAGCTGTTTTACTTGGTGCACCAATTGAAAATCGATCAAATATACGTCAAGTAGATTCATGGTGATCTTCCAGAAAGTATTGTGAGATTCGTGACAGAATTAGTCGATGATCTTGGAATAATCTATCTCATGATTCAAACAAGGAAGTTTTTGTTCTGATGACGCGACGACCTTGACGGTGATGGAACTTTTGGACTGACCCTTGATGAATGATGGAACTTTTTTGTATGTAGAGGATAGATTTGTTTCATTTTATTTTAGGGTTCTAATCGGCTCCAAAGTAACTTCTCAACAACTTATATAAAAGACTGTCAAGGGGATTCTGACGAACTCGTAAAGAATGTTTTGAGAAGATCCCAATTTCTGATGAGTTTTTGAGAAAATTTTATATAGTTTGTTGCCCCAGTCTGCCACTCTTCCGTCTTTTCACTAAGGTATTCATAAAAAAAAGCATTACAAGCACTAGGTTATTCAGAGAGGCCATAGAAATATATAAAAAAAGAAGTTATTTCAACCTTGACGAAGAGAGCTTGGATACCGGTATAACACAAAGATTCCACTAATAATTGAAGAAGGATCAGATCAATCAAGTATGAGGGCAGTTGGCCGTTCCACACCAAATCCAATTATAAGTACAAACGTACTAAAGAATATTTTCAGTTTGCGCATCGCAGCAATGTAGATCACTTCGACCGTTGCCGCAGTAGCAGACGAAATGTCGGGTATGAAAACCTGCAGACCACAACTAATAAATCTGGAAACATCGGACAATTTATTAGACACCGGCCGTGTAAACCTACACACTTAGCCTAAATAATTGAAACATTTTTTGGTTAGCCTTGTTATAATATTTGTGACATTCCGTTTTACAGTAAATATTTTCCAAAGAGTCAAACTTCGAGTGCATAATTACAACTCGTATGTACTATTTTCTTCTGATACTTTGATACATGAATATCGAAATAATTCTCTATGGCAATATGATGTTAAGATCTCAAAATGATATAGCGATAATTACATGGTTCAAACATTTGAACTTTGATGAGGATGAGAGGTGAACTGCAAAGGAATATCCTTAAAAGTATCAACCATAATCAGAAGTTTTTGATAAGCGTATTCAACCTAAAATCACTAACTAAATTCAATGACTAATGTAACTACATCGCCTAAGTTGATATGCTCTACGATCTCACCCCAATAATTCGAATTAAAGTTCTTCTCGCCAATGAATATAGTTGATTCAAATATATTCTCAAGTTTACCTTATAAAGTAAATATAAATAATTGTATGACTCGGGTATGGATGAAAACGTAAAATTTCAGTTCATTCCAGAGCGGAAATGTGATCAAAAATATATTTACGTTGGATTCGAAGAGTTGTGGAGACAAAAGCGTATGCAGATCAGAAAGCTAAGTGGAGATAAGAAAAAAGTGTTTCCGAGTAAGTACTTTAAGTTTCTTCCACAACAACTCACAGGTTTGTTGAAGGTATTTGTGCTCTGAAACTGTTATTCTTAAGGTGAGTTGAATTTTTTCGGTGGCTGGCCAATTTCCGGAATTGTGTATTTATAGCTTTCATTGGTAAAGGCATATCTCTACTGAATAATATCAATCATAACCGACAGTATAAATTTTCTGATTGATTCGGCCGTTACTTGATGAAAATCCATAGTTATTTCATAAACTAAACCTTATGATCTTTGATCTCCACAAACTTTATTTGTGTAGTTTATGGAAAAGCGATAGTATATATCATAGTCACCATAAAAAATGAAATCTACTGCAGTTCTTTATTATTACTACAAAAACACTAAGAGGTAAATGAAGGACCAAGTATTCAAAGTTCTTGAAATTTTTTTAACGTGGCACAAACTATCACAATCTCTGGAAATAATTAATGATTTCAACTAAATAACAAATACCCAACTGAAACTATTACTGAACTTGAAATTTATAACAAAATTCTTTGAAAAATCAATTCGCGACATTTTGAAAACTGAAATTATTTAAAGTTGAATTTGAACAAACTTACAATATTTTCGATGATGAAAAATAACTTTATAATAACTGTATCAATAGCTATCAAAAAAACTGTATCTGATAAAAGGTTTTTCTTGGACAGGAATTGCTGTTCAAATGTTTGAGTAAATATACAAATTTAGTACACATTTTCTAAAGATCACTCTTCCATTGGTTTACGTGTTGCGAAACATCCATGAATTTTAGTTTCCGACGTAGAAATATAAAGCTTGTCAAATCTAGGAAGAGACTTGAGGATTATACATAACACTCTATAAGTTAAGTCTTCCATTAGTATTCAAGTAACACTTCATTGTGAGTTTTTTCTTAATCAAAAGCATTATTCATCAGACGGTGTTCTTCTTTTATCGTGAAAATACTTTTTTATAACTTTGGGACACACCAAATTCCCTGGTGTGTCCCAGATAAGGGGACTCCGCTATAACAGATGACGCTATAGGAGTGTTATCTTACGAGGCACGGGGTCAGTCGCTTTCACCTGTTTTGCTTTATACGGAATGCGCCATCCGGTTTGATAATTATTGCATTCATTACCGCATTCACAAAAGATAAAGGATCAAGTTTTGTTTCGCGCCAAAAACGATGCGAATGTAATGACGACTCGAAAGGGGAAGATAATGAGAAAAAACGAAATGTCGTCAGCACGTATCAGGCTGCCATTTGAAATAAAATCGCAATGGCCTCATGGAAAAGTATCTTTCAAATGTGGTCTATTTTATTATACAGGACTTCTCACTTAAAACTCCCACGCAGAATATATTCGAAATGGGAAAACATGCTGATTTCTTAAAAGCTAGTGTGTCAACAGGAATATTTACTGTACTGTAATTTAAAATTTTGATTTCGAAGGCAAATTTGGTGTATTCAAGTATTTGATAGGGCATTTCATTTTGAATAGTTTTGATCATTCAAAATTCTTTCGCAGAATGGGTTACTTAAGCGAACTTAGGATTCCAAGAAATACTTTTCCAAAAATGTATATCAAGTGTTGAAAAAAACGGTTTTTGAACTGATATGGAAGATAATCTCAACACCAATACATCAATACTTTTCAGGTGAAACAAAAATTCACCGTTTTAGAAATAAATGGTATCAAAATTCAATGATTATATTTGTTGTCCTCCAAAACTTCTGAAATTGTATTTTTGTATCTCTTATACTTCTCTTCTGGTGCTCCCAGAATTTTTTGTTGGTCAATAATTCTAAATGTTCAAATTATATAAAGTTCTACTTACGAAATGAAATGGTCATCTTAGGATCAACAGTTGAACATACCTGAAACAAGAATGTAAACATTAAGTGATTGATTTTACTACACAGTGCATTTCTCGAATGTACTCCCCATTTATTTTTTGAGCGGGTCAACTTAAAAAATGTAAATTTGAGATAATGGAATTCATGCATGAATACTTTATTTTGAAGTAAAATTGACAGATGAAACTTTCATGATGGCGACTGGGTGCCATCTGGGAAAAAAGAATTACACTTCACAACCCTAGAATATGAAGTCAATATCTTCACCTACTACTAAATGGTGGAACATTAAATATTTTGCTTCAATATCGATATTTCTAGAAATATTCCTTTTTATCTGCCATATGGCAATTCCATCAACCCGATAAGTTTTGTGAAGTTACTTTTTGTTTATAAAAACGACAAAAAATGTCAGTACGACAATGAACATCATTGTTCAGTTAGAATGTTCTCATTTAGTTTTCGGTTCCACTAGTAGAAAAGTACCACGCCAACAATCTCTGGAATGGTCAATTCTCGTCCATTGGAAGAAAAAGTTGAAGCGATTTTTATTTACGGTGCGACACGTAACTTTCACGAGACCGAAATATTTGACAGATAGTTTTCCCGTTTTCTAACGGGATACAAATTGTGTATGTGTATGAATGGAAATGAAGCAATTCATATATAAGTAGACAAAGTGGAGTTAATATTCCGTAGTCAACGTCAATAGAAATATTTCACAGAAGTGTCTAGAAGAAAACCTTGAAAGTGAACAAAAATCCTTCTTTTGAGCTAGACGTGAAAAAAATCCTTGGCAAAATACATAACACCTCAACCTCGTTTCAAAGTACGATATCAGCAGCTGATCTTTGTTCAAAACTTTATCAAAACTGACTCCCATTGTATGTTATGATCAATAATATCCCTTAGAAAGTTGATGCTCTGACTATAGAAAAACCGTATCGCACTGGTTTCACTTACATTCGAATGTTATTTGCTGGAAAGCACCTATTGATTTATTTATGTTGATAGTATTTCTACATTCAGCTATCTCAAAGTGAGAAATCCGGTTATTTCGTCTACAGTCTACACCATATCGAAAAGTTTATATGTGACAATGATTGGTAACATCAATTTAATCGAATGCCCTGCCAAATAAGCAGAATATCTTCACAGGATAATCTCCTGCTATGATTTATATAATATAAAAGAATTGATGTGGTTGATTGATTCGCTATTAAAATTTAATGAATGTCACGATATTACAATTTTCTTAAGAAACATGTACTCGAAAATTTTCGAGAAACAGAATGTTATTATTATAGTTTTTCAACAAGTAAGAAACCTTTTTGTTTCTATTCACGGTAATGATCTTTTCTATTTTCATCAAGTGTGGAAATAAGTCAGTGGGAAAAAATAAACTTGCCAAATGAAAAATGGGCTTGATTGAACCTAGAGATCATTTTCCAATACAAACATAGGTACATCATCAGAACCTATAGAATCTTCATTTTCCAGCTTATGCTGTATAAGATTGGGAAATGTTTCCTGAATGTACCTACAGGCAGACAGAAAATCAGTCATTGATATGAGTATTGATATTCCTCATGAAATTTCTATAATTCAGATCATTGTTACTTGTTTCAATTATGATATCATTATTTGACTTGCAATATCTGAATATGATGAATAAATTCAATTCTCAAGGTTGTCTATTTTTAAGTTAATGAAGACATCATTTCAAAATGATTGTTTTTCAATATGTGAAAGTCTTTCAAATGATGACTTTGAATTTCAATATAGGTGTTTTTTTTTCAACGCGCTTTCATCAGCTTCACTTCGTTGTTTGTTTGTAACTGACTCCTTTGGACTCGATTTTGACTAACTTTAAACGAATAGATGTATTTTAAACTTTGTACACTTATCAAGAATCGTTGACAATACAATAATTTCATAAGTTTATCTCATTATCCTTATCAGGATCACCAGGATTAAATAATTTCCTCACACAGCCTCTGTGTGAGAGCAAGTGAGACCACCACACTGCGCATGCGCATATATTTTATTTTATAATAGAACAAATGGGCTTGAAATAGCATTCCAAACTGAAAAGTGGAAAACAAATAATAATTCAAAAAAACGAAGGGTGCTAAATATCCATTGTTCTGAATACTTGGTTAGGAATTATAAAATTAACTTTTTCGATTTATTTTTCAGTTTATGTTACTATAGATAGTTTGTTTGAACTATTAGTTTTCGTTTGTGTTTTTGAAAATGATTTTTAAGGAATATGAGAAAGTCATCCAGAAAGTATTGAAAGGTGAAATCATAAGTGCGTCAGCGTAATAATCTTCATACTGTAGAAGTTCAACAGAAGAAGATACGGCTGTGTGATTGAATGAACGTGTGAATTCACAAGTTATTGTGTAATTCCAACTCTCCTTCCCACAGTCGAAAAGTATTGATTTGTTGTCATTTTGTGTCTTTTGATATTTCATTTCCGATTTATCAGATTTCACCTCGTCGTGACCGAAACATATCTTTCCTAATGTAGATTCTCCGATATTCACATCAAATCAAGAATGAAAGTAGCGTTGAAAGGAAAAATCTCAACCTCACAAAAAATAAATTATTTGACCCCCAATCTTCAGGATTTAAGCATTGGATCTAACTACGCCAGTTGATACACTCGTTTCGAATACATGTTCACAGATTCAGCTATTTAGGCTGTTCAATTTGTTGGTGAGAGGCATAAAAGTCGGTGTGTTCTGCGTGTTCGGCGATTTTCGGCTATCGAAAAAACGAATGAAGTACTTTGCATAAAATGTTTTGTTAAAATGGAATCAAGTGCTCGGAAACACTCGTAATGTTGACAGTGGCATACGGTGATTGCACTCTAAGTCACAAAAATGTTTACAAGTGATTCAAGCTCTATACGGAAGGTCGAGAAGATGTGAATAAGGAGACTCGCCCTGGACGCCCCAGCACATCAAAAACCGATGAAATGTTGAGAATATGATAAAAGTTGTTATGAGGAATCGTCGAATTATCATTAGAGAGAGAAGTTGCTAAGGATGTCGGCTTGCAATTCGATAATTTTTGGCATGAAACGTGTGACATCGAAGTTCGTCACAAAATTGCTGAAAATCGACCTGAGTATCACTCAGGAATTGTTAAATGATGTCAACGGTGGTCCAAATTTTCTTGAAAGGTTTATAACTGATGACAAATCATAAATATATGATCAATTCATCGTAATCGGAGTCTAATCGTCCCAATGCTCAGTGGGCATGCTCTCAATGTTTTCTTAACGTTCATTGTGTGAAAATTACGATATCAGTTGACTTTTCAAAGTTGTCATTTCAGTTATAATTTCTAACCCTGATTCGTAACGTTTGAATAACATATATTCAACGTAATTTCTCAATAATCAGTTATGAAATGTAGGTAGTAATCGATTTTTTTCGAAATTATTATAACGTTCATGATAGATGTTATTTTGACGTTGTTTGATAACGATTCTGAAACATTCCGTTCATTTGAATCGTTTAAAATACGTCAACAAGTTCAGTAAGTCCCGAGACTAACCCAGAGATGGTGCTAGTAGTACCAAACTGGCCACGTTGCCCTAGAGTGCGAACCTTC
Organism: Leptinotarsa lineolata; assembly: GCA_015342045.1. Taxonomy (NCBI): domain Eukaryota; kingdom Metazoa; phylum Arthropoda; class Insecta; order Coleoptera; family Chrysomelidae; genus Leptinotarsa; species Leptinotarsa lineolata. The sequence goes on along the minus strand of WOGR01001587.1, from coordinate 3,091 downwards.
ACATGAAACGTGTAGAAAGTCCACGTCGATCGGACCACAAACAGCAGAGTTATCGAGATTAGAGTAGAGTCACTTTGTAATTTGTTTGAAAAATGTAAAAAAGCGAGTTTGGCGTGTTGATAAAACACTTGTTTCTGAATGGGTAAAAACGCCGTAGAAGCCCAGCAACGGCTTGAGAAACGTTACCCGGACGCCTCTCCATCCAAATCAACGATTTGTCAATTTTCCAAACTCTCTAATAATACTGTGTTGACGGTCCTCAATATTTTGATGATCCCTCTAACCATAAACTCTATTTTTCAGTGTACCCCATAAGAATGTATCCATAACACTTAAGTCTAGAGACCTTGCTGGCCACTTCACGGGCCCATTATTCCCTATCCATTAATCACCAAACCTTTCAGTCAGGTAATTAGATACTCGTTTGGTAGTGTGCGGTGGAGTACCATCTTGTTGAAACCAGATGTTGTTATGATTGGCCAAAGGTATATCATTCAAATAGTCTTCGAAAATCGACATTAAAAACTGATGATAGGTTTCTCCATTAAGAATTTCGTCAAATAAATGAGGAGCCAAAATTCTATCTTTGTAAATTCCTACCCACACGTTAATACTAAATGGTACTTGAGGTCAAATTTTTCGGAACTGCCTGGGGTTGTTTATGGTCCAAATGTGTTCGTTATTTCGTGAAAGTGCTTTCATCTGTCCAAATTATATTTTTCAGAAAAACAGAAAAATCAGGTCTTCTTATTAGCCAATCACAAAATTCTAATCGCCTTTCGAGATCACCTGGATGCAATTTTTGAGATATGTGTATTCTATAACATTTTGAATCGCTTTTTTGATATGTTTCCAAGCACTTGTATGACAAATATCCATTTCGAAGGTAATTCGAAGTGTACCTTTTTTCAGGTTCATGTTTATGTCCAAATTAATAATTTTTATTGAAAAGGACATAATGTCTAACTCACCTCACACATACCTCATTCATCAAATTTTCTTTAGTTTCCTGGTCCTTTCTGTTTACGTATTTTTTCTTCGGCTTCTCAAATAAACCAAACTCGGTTAGATTTTGATCCATTAACCTGAACATAGTTCGATGTGGCTATCGTCTTTCGAGATACAAATTAAAATACATTTCCGATATCCTAACACCGTTTCTATCGTATTTGTAATACATTTTCATCATATCTTTTTTTCCTTCATTCGTGAAAGCCATTTTCCGCCAAAAATTCAATGACTTGTACAATAGCAAAATGTCATTGAGTGTAACAAATTGAAAGTCGAATTAAGAAACATCAACGTCAAAGCCTTCTATTATTATTTTTTTTTCAATTTCTTCAATTTTTCTAGAGAGAATGAGAACTACACCATTGAAAAGGTAAAATCTGGTTCTATTCAAAACAGAATAGCAAATGTGATTTGGGATGATATCTATGACAATCTATCGTTGTTGCAAATCACATATGTGCTTTCATATATTTTTTAACAAGGGTCACTGCTTCGTGAAGCTGATGATGACATTTTCAATGTAAAAATTATCAATTATAAGTTATACTGTCTAATTTTATTTCCTCACCTTCAATCACGAGTAATACCTTTGGTATTACTTCTCCACTGACGTATCATCGTCGTTGTTTTCAACCTCTTTCAATTGGAAAAGTGGCTATGTAGGAGCAAGCGCAGGCCCATGGCAACAGAAATGTGTCTAGTTTCGGAACACCTTCATCATCTAGAGACAGCAAACGCCTCTTCATGTATTTCTGCTTGCAAGTGGTGATCAAGCCTTTTGGAGCGTTAACCACGTCACAAGGTTTATTTTCCCTTGAAAATAAAAGAGTACATATTATAGTCAACATCATTGAAGCATGGCAGATAATCAAGGTTATTTTTCACAACTGAATAAGTGAATTGAGAAATACATTAGGTATATTGATATATTCAGATCGTTAATGATGAAATCTTATATTATTTTGCGTCTTGGTATCATCTAATGATTTTTATGTACATGAGAAATGAAAACTTTCTATATTTTTTACCACTTTTATTCGTAACTACAGTTACTGCAGTTTCGTCATAAGTACATTTTCAAACTTCTACATTGAATTTATAGGATGAAACTGCAGTAATTTTAGTTACGAATAAAAGTGGTAAAAAACAAATAAAATTTTCATATCTCATTTTTCATGATGATGTCTCATCTCGTTCAGTGTCAAAAACTATACCACGTTCATCAGCTGCTCGAGTAGCTGCCCTGAAGGGAAATGCTCCAATTCCTGGGCTCTCTTGCAGTGAAGCGGATTGAAATTACTGATGACTAAACAGGCTTCATCCAGGACCATTCTGTCAAGTAGATACTCAAAAGTCAAAGGCCTTTCTGTTTCGGGAAAAGTATAGCTTTGGAACGGACGATTTAAGATGCATTATTTTTTGAGTGTTCACGTCGAGTTGATTTAGCTTTTCTCAGGTTCATTGAATTCGTCCAAATGAGCAGTGGAAAATTGGAACCGCAAGCAGATTCACAGCATCGACTTCCTCGATAGTTCCGATGACGAGGTCTGTAGGAGTTTTTGCCGCAGAGAGAGTTCTTTACTGCTGTTACCTCTTGTGAGTGGCATCGTTCCACCATGAGGTTAGTATAAGTCTTTCCGATACCCAGATAATGCAGGATGCTTCCATGCACATCTTCACTGGCAGGAGGAGGTTGCATATCTTAATAAGGATCTAAAAGTAATTCCGAATTGGGGTGAAAGTAACCAGGTTCAATTCAATTCCACGAAAACCCAGGCATCGGTTTTCTCCAAAAAGATGAATGTCTCTGAACTGGATATAATAATGTCAGGACAGTCAATTCCGCTTTCTGCTTCGATGAGTTTGTGAGGTGTTAAAATAGACACTAATATGTCTTGGCACAATCATTTTGCTGGAATTCCAAGGACTGCTTCTCAAAAGCTTGGAACACTATTCCTAACCAGAAAACTGTACACACCTCAGCAACTTTTGATGGTTTATAAAGCTCAGATCAGACCTTCTTTAGAGTATTGTTCTCATGTATGGAGCTCCGCCCCTAAACATACCCTGAATCTGTTGG
>WOGR01001586.1:0-19488 GCA_015342045.1 Leptinotarsa lineolata | reverse complement strand
AGTGGGGAAAGAAGATGTTACTCCCCAGGAAGATTCTCCTGGACAATCAGAGATCTTGAGCATAGATGACAGCGGTGAACTGTATGTACCTTGTGAAAGTGGAACATCAGATAGCTCTGGGTCTCTTACAACAGACAATGAAGATTCCATTATACTGAATAATGTCAACATGACAAGTGGTCCTAGGCGTAGGCAGCAGCCAGACAGATATGGTTATGCAAGTGCTTCCATAGAGGATGACATGTTCACGGACGAGATATCGTTGCAAAAAGCCTTGGAAGGTCCTGAGAAAGCACAGTGGTTAGCGGCTGTGCAAGATGAGTTACTGTCGTTTGAGAAAAATAGTGCGTGGAAACTCGTAGATGTTCCAAAAAATGGTACTACAGTGCAGTGCAAGTGTGAAAAAATACGATAGTGAAAACAATGTGCGGTACCGCACTCGTCTAGTCGCAAAGGGCTTTACCCAAAAACATGGTGTAGACTATACAGAAACATTTTCGCCTATGGTGAGACATACAACTCTGAGACTATTATTCGCGCTGTCTATTGAATTAGGTTTAGATGTTACCCATTTAGATGTCAAGACTGCGTTCTTGAATGGTGATTTAGAGGAAATCATTCATATGAAAATGCCAGATTGTTATAATAGTAATAGTTCAGATTGTAAAGTATTGAAACTCAAAAAGGCCATTTATGGACTTGGGCAGGCCTCTAGAGCCTGGAATAAAAAGGTTGATACTTGCCTAATCAGTAATGGTTACAAAAGGTGTAAAATAGAGCCATGTATGTATATAAAATATATCGACAAATGTAAGACCATTGTAGCAGTCTATATCGATGATTTCTTTGTATTTTCCAATGATAAAATTCAAACTGAGAATTTGAAACAGATTTGATCTAATAAGTTTAGCATTAAGGACTTGAGCCAAGTTAAACAATGTATTGGCATGAATGTAACTTTCAATAAAGAAAAGGGATATGTAACTTTAGTCAGGAAAATTATATTGATCAACTTTTGAGTAAATTTCAATTAAGTGATTGTAAGACTGTTGATACTCCTATGGAAGTCAAATTAAATGTAAATAAAGGTCAAGTAGGTATAAATAGTCATGTGCCTTATCAACAATTAATTGGCAGTTTGATGTACTTTTCAGTCCTGACTAGGCTAGATATTAGTTACTCTTTAAGTTTTTTAAGCCAATTTAATAATTGTCACACAAAGGAGCATTGGGAATATGCAAAGAGGATATTAAAATATCTAAAACGAACTAAATGTTATGGATTAAAATATTGTAACGAAGGTAATTCAGAGGTAACAGGCTATGCAGATGCCTATTGGTCATCTAACTCTATAGATAGGAGATCATATATTGGTATGTGTTTTTGTTATCTAATGGTGTTATCTCATGGGAATGTAGAAAACAGAAATGTATAGCCCTCATATTGATATCAAATATCATTTTTGTTGTGATCTAGTAAAAGATAAAATTGTAAAACTTCTGTATTTGCCAACAGCTAGTATGCCAGCTGATATTTTAACCAAAAGCTTATGTTCAGCAAAACATTACAAATTCATGTCGCTTCTTGGCATAGTAGTTTGTGTAGAATAACTTTGTTTAAAATTGTTTAGTGAATATTTCGATAAGTGGGGGTATTATTTTGCATCTACAATATTACTCATTGCTAACTAGTAGCGCTATCTACCATAGAGTAGGTAATGATGTTTGTGTTTTTGAAATAAAGTTGAGTTCTTGTCTGCGACTCAAGCGTTTAATTCATAAGATGCTTCAATAAGTTTGTTGGGGGTTCAAAATGGACGCTTATATGTCTTGGCATAATCACGTCGCTGGAATTGCAAGGGCTACTCCTCATAAGCTTGGAACACTGTTCAGAACCAGAAAACTACATACACCTCAACAACTTCTGATGCTTTATAAAGCTCAGATCAGACATTCTTTGGGGTATTGTTCTCATATATGGAGCTCCGCCCCTAAGCATACTCAGAAGCTGTTGGATTCCATCCAGAAAAGAGCCATCCGCCTGATTGGAGACACGAACATCACTTGCAACCTTAATATTCTCGAATATCAAAGAAAGGATGGAAATTTGTTTCTTTTATTTCACGGGAGGTGTTCAAATAACTTGGCACATTTGATGATGAGGTACGCGACGGACTGTAGCTGCTCATCATTGAACCAACTCAGTAAACCTCGAACGTCACTGTTTAAGAACTCTTTCATTTGGAGAACTGAGTTTATGTGGAATAAACTTCCCGAGAATGTTTTTCTAAATGAATTTAATCTCCAGCGATTAACATCTAACGTGAATCGCTACTATCGCACAGGCACCACTTTTAGAGCTCCTCAAGGATTATCCTGTGGTGCTTGTGTTTTGTCCTTAAAAAAACATCATCCATATATCGGATTTAAATTTGTGGAAAGTAATTCAACTCTTCTCTTGCTTCTATTTCAAATCTGCTCATGATCAGACTAGCCATGAAAGGAGACTATAGGTTGCTCATTGCTGTAGCTTCAAGCTGCTTGTAAAAACAACGAACTGGAAGTATTTCTGCTCCATGCAAATTTGTGTGAGCTGGATGTACTCTTCGACTACTTCATCACGAAGTTCATTTGTTTCTAAAAAATCCTTCAGATATTCGATTATATTTGAAATGGAGATACTTAGAAACAACCAAGAAACGTTAAAGAATATTAAAATCTTACCATATCTCAACCTTACATCTTTGATTTTTTTTTGATGAATTCCTGTGATGAAAGTATGATTTGAAACTTGCAAACTACTGCCTGCAATCGGAGTGATCAAGTTTTTAGATTTCTTGAGTGTAGTTTTCCCTTCTGAAACTATCTTAGGCAGTGAGTTTTTTGGTATGTTATTTTGAAAACTGTTTTCAATAAAATTATCAATTCATCCATAGTAATCAGATTTGTCCAAGATCACAACTTATTGCCCTTATCTACTTTCAGACATCTTTGCCTAGATGCATATAAAAACATTACCTTAGCCATTAAAATTAGTCTTACATCGCCTGATGAAATGTATTTTCAATAGATTACAACTTTCCTACTTGATGAAATATTTGTAGAAATATTTCAATAAAAACCAATATTTTGTTGTATGTTAGTCTCAAACAATTTTTTGGAAATTTTAATGTGTTAACATATGGTGTCCAAAATTACCATGATTTTGTATTTATTTACGAAATTTTGTTGTTTTATTCTTTTGGATTTGCTACATGTACATATTCGTACTTGCTTGTTCAATAAATTACTATTATTGATATTATAATAGTTCAAAGACCTCGGTGATTTGTGGTCCTGGTTTCACTGTTTCAATTTCAAAATTTCTACTCACCCTAATTTGAACTTGAGAACAGCTCCACCTCTGTGTATCGCAATAGTCTCTTGAGGTCGGTCATATGCCGAAGCTAGCCACTGCTGTTGTTCTGCTCCGAGAATATTCTCAACAGTAACAGGACTTTCATTCACTGAGGTGCTTGTTCTGTCATAAGGGTACATTGCAGGCTTTGGCAGCGTCAGTTTGAGTGATGATTGTCTAGGGTACTTTATAGACGACGGTACTTCAATGAGTGGCATAAACTAGAACAGAAAAAATATTAAGATTGACAGTCGCAGACATTAATATGAAAACAATCATTATAAAAGTTCGGCATTGATAACGTAAAAATGATTAAACGAAAGTAATTATGCCAGCCAACTGCAGGGATTGTGTGTGAAACGTAGTAGCAGTGATAAATAGTATTTTCAATATTGGTTAAACATGTTTAACAAGCATTCAACGCCCTAGATGCTGATGAAATCAGTCGTGCTGTAAATAACAATTTGATGAAGAGAGTTGATAAATGCCCGGAAGTTACCGGAAATGTTTTCGAACATATTTTGAAATGGTTTTTATATTTTTATATTTGAAAAATTTAGAATAAATATTTTTCAATTCATTATTTATTCATCCGAGATATTTCAGTTTTTCTTGAAAAAATACGACATGCGCATGCCCACAATAAAACTAAGGGCTACGAAATCTTCATTTCTAACAGTTACAGAAAGTTTATAAGAGCTATTAATTTGTCGTAATGGTTTATATTGAAGACAGGATTTCAGATGAATAAATAATTAACTAAAAAAATATTTATTCTATATGTTTCTTAAAAGAGCGAACATTCAAAAATATTACATTGTCTTTTCACACACGATATAAAAACTATTTCAAAATATGTTCGAAGAAATTCCGTCAACTTCCAGGCATTTATTAACTCTCTTTATCAAATTGTTATTTACTGCACGACTGCTTTCATCAGCATCTAGGGCGTTGAATGCTTGTTAAACATTTAACCATATTCTCTTTACTTGTTGCACGATCTGCACATAAGATATTTTTAATATTTCCTTATACGTTAACAGTCCATGTGACAATGTGGATACGCTAATTTGAAAACCGGTGAGTAAACTAGATCGATTTGATTATTTATTTAACAGGTTGCATCCGCAATGCTTATGCTTATGAATTTCAAAATATTCCAAATAATTGAGTTTCCAACCATTCCTTGCATAGTGCAAAATTTCCGTATCGTTTAGATTCGGGAACTTGTGGTTGCATTCCATGGAATGGTTTAAAAACGTCCAATCATTTTTACTTAGTCTGAAGAACCTTTCATTTTCAGCATACTGTTTTGAGAAATTTCGACCACATAAACACTATTACATTCCGGACACTTAAGCTTATAAACTCCAGATTTCTTAATCTTGCCCAATTTATCTTTGGCACTGAAAATGAAATGTGTCTGAATGCCACTTCCACATTGTTTTTTCTGAAAAAAACCGCAATTATCTCTGTTCTTTTAACTAAATATTTCAGAGTTACATATTTCGTGATTTCTGATTGTTTGATCTGGGGGTGTATTAATCTGTAAGTGAATTTACGGCTTTTTTTTCTAACTAACTTCTGGATTGTTCTGCGTTGAAACCATTATTTTGTCCTATCTGTATAACTATTTTAATTTCCCTAGCTAGATTATTAGCAGATAAAGGTAGTGAGAATGCTCTGTGAAACATTGAATATTAGGCTGCTAATTTATGACTATCTGGATGGAAAGAATCACTTGGGATGGTAAGAGAAGCTTGAAGGAGATGGGAAAAAATGAAGATGTTTTCTGGGAACTACGGAAGAAATCATCGGTGCCGAAGAGGATCGCTGTGGAAAATAATGGGTGGAAAATGAAGAGAAAGCAACAGCTCTTATACTGGCACTAGGAGGAAAGGCCTACGGAATTCTGCAAAATATTCCAGATAATAAGCAGAAGGATTATGAAGCGCTCGTATCAGCTTTGGAGGTCACTCACAGTTTCTAATATAAAAACGGTGGCGGTTTTTCTGTGCATTCCAATAGGTGCGAGGTTTTTAGACATATCGAGAATCGCTGTGGCAGAGAAAATACCCGTGTTTTGCTAGGTTATGAAGTGGGTGGTCTGTGACACCTGTTTAGGGTAACTGTAATATTACTGGCCCAGTTACCAGTCAGCTGCCACAGTTACAACATTCATTACATTTCTATTGTTTGTAGGGGGGCTGTCGCCCCCCTTATCAACAAGATCATCCTTTGGTTTGAAAAGTAGCGTCTTAGATCGAACCCAGAAAAATCATAGTTAATAACACAAGCCAAACCTCCAAACTACCAACAGCGATCAGATACTATGGACTGGGATCATAAAATTAATTTTAATCACTACACCAAAACCATGAAATAGAAGTGCATCTTAAGAGGATAACATTTCCGTACAACATAGAAAAACAGCGAAATGAACATAAAAACTTCAACACAAAAATATTAAAGTATGCCACCAATTTTTAGAACATGCACACATAATTTTTTCCAATTTTTATATACTCTACTTTACATTTAAATGTGTATTCTTTTGTTGTAACAAATTTAAATGCTTTATTTCATATTTCATTATTGCTGTAAAAACTTAGAAACCATTATGGTATTAGTTTCGAAGTTATAACCTATTGTATATTAGGCTAGCCTATTAAAAAAAAAGAGTTGCAGGAAACAATCATTAATCAACCTTCGGAAACCAAGGAGTATTATAAAAATGAAAAACCCTTATAACCCTCTACATAATCCTTTGAACAGATCAAATTCAAGATTTAAAACCCAGAAGAAAGAGTTTGCTAAACAGTAAAAAATGTTTTACTTACATCTTGGCCAGCAGCTTTGGTTAACAGTGAGTAATCAACAAAATCTTTATTCACTGGCTTCCTTCTCTTGCGTTTCGATTCACGTTCCGGTTTTGGAGGATTCAGCTGATTTATGTATCTTTCCGCATGGCGAATTTCTTTTCCAATATCTTTCAATAACTTAGGAACATTGATTCCTAAGGGCATTTGCTCCCTTACATTTAGGTTATACTTAAATTAGAAGCATATAAGTAATTTTACAAACACTCTGAGCTGATACTTACATCTTTTTCAGTATTCCAATGTTTCAAGGCTTGAAGAAGGGCTTTCATGCCTATCAGAAATGTCTCTGGACACCTACTCTCATGCAAATTGATTTCGATTAGTTGATCCAGCAAGTATGCTGCCGCAAACCAGTTTATCATCTCAAAATTAGGGTAGAGGAACTTTGGTTCTGTCTTTGTTTTTTTCTCTATATCATAAATCCTAAAACAAACGAAAATAACTACTTACTTGGTCTTAGGAGGCGAATGACAACTGTCTGATGTCAATACTTTAGTTGCATAAAGTGGTGGTACATGTCTGATCGAACATACATAAAAGAGAGTGTTTCTTAAAAATATAATTTATTTAAAATTTTATAATTTCAAAATGAACAATGTAGAAATTAATCAACATGGTATGTCTGGGATTAAATACAGTAAAATAGTCTGATAAACGTTAAAAAATACAGATGAAAAAATGGAACGTTTTCATATGATTCAGAAAATTACAGTTACGTGAATATATTTGAATTGAAAGGGGCATATTTTTAGGAGAGATTTTCTTTTTAGGAAAGAAAGGTTTTGGCTTTCTACTTCTCCATTTTCATAAAAAAACCTGAGGATTTTTTAATAAAGAAAGCAATTGATTTCTTCCTTCCTTGATTTCAGATAAACTCTCCACAAAGATGTGTCGATCATGCAAAGAAGTCACTTTCAGACACAAATTGGAAGAAAAAGCTCTTTCAAAACAACTACTTTTATATGAATGAATTATACAAAAAGCACTTTATTTTATTCAGTTTGTATCCCAAACATTCGTTATTCGTTTACACAATATAGTATATGAAAGAGGTAAAATTTCACTTACATGGAACACGCATACTCAATGGCGGACATCAATGTTTCGGAGTAAGACACTTACCTTATTGCCTCTTCAGCACCAATCTCGATAACATTACAAGATGAAGCATTTAATTCATTCATAACACTACGACTTTATGCCACGAATGATTTGAATCTACCCATGGCATCAATGACACAGTACGTAATGACATTCATTTGTTCATTTGATTTAATTCCAGCCAAAGGAATCTTGTTCGAATTGAAAGGGGCATATTTTTAAGATGCAAGTGTCTCATTCCGAAACAGTGATGTCTGCAACTGAGGATGACAGTATTCCATAAGTGAAATTATACCTCTTTCATAACATTCCTGTGAGTGATATCAGATTGAATTCCACAACGTATGTTTGCAGTATAAACTGAATAGAAAAAATTGTTTTATGTATAATTCATAGATCATATGAAAGTAGTTGCTTCGAAAGTGCTTTTTCTCTAGTGTACCTCAATGTTTATATGAAAGAAGTTGTTTTGAGAGGGCTTTTTCTTCCAGTTTGTGTCTGAAAAATAAATTTTCGCATGATCTACATATCTTTGAATTTTACTGGAGTTTTATCCCAGCACCAAACCGTTATTTTTAACACCCCGACACGTGTTTCGATCACCAAGGGATCATCTTCAAGAGAAAGATTGAACTAATTGTAGATACAGATTTTGTCTTATTTATGACTTAGGTACTTCTACTAGTTACCTGCGTCTTATCTTGAAGTAAATTTTAACAGTGTTGCCATATCTACTGGTCAGGTAATTCTGATAACTAAAATATTATTTTAAAAGGTTATATAGTAAACTATTTGGTATTGGCCCACTATCGTTATTCATAATATTGTTATGTTTACTTATTTCTAAGTTCTCATAGGCATCTAGATGTCTGTTGTTAACTTGTCTAACTAATCTTAATGAACTAAAGCCTATGGAATGGTTTTATTGCAACATATGATGGGCGACTGCTAATTTTTCTGTTCCTCCATATTTTAAGTGTGCTAAGTGTTCCTTATATCTTATTTTAATAGATCTTCTAGTTTATCCACAATATTTTGCATCGTAGTCCTTACATTTGATTTCGTAAATTTCAGACTTTTCCGAATTCTCGACTTTGTCCTTTAGATCTCGTAATAGAGGTTGTAGTGTATGACTTCTTTTGAATACCACCTTCGTACCTAGTTCTTTGAAAATCCTACCTAAGTTCTTCGTGTATTGGTGGTATGGAAATGAGGTATATTTATCTTGGTTTTCGTCCTTTCTAAAAGTCGAGATTTCGTTCATTCTTAACCTGAATTTTTTCTTCCTTGTGATATCCTTTACAATATTCCCCGAGAAACCGTTACTAGCCGCTATTTCCTGTATTGTTCCTTTTTCTTTCGTGAACCTTTCATGTGTGAGTGGAAACGTCAGAAGACGATGTACTAGAAAATTCAACCCAGCACGTTTGTGCTGTCCACAGTGATGAGAACTGTCAGGAATATACCTGTAAGTGCTTGTTTTCTTCCTGAATATATCGTATTCTAGTGTTCCTCATTGACTCCTCATTACCAAAACGTCAAGAAATGGAAGTGGCCCTTTTTTCTAACTCATACGTAATTTTATTGTTGGCAATCTGTTATTTAAAAAGGAAAGAGAATATTGAGGACTTTGTTTCCTTTTTAAATAACAGATTTCCGTCAATAAAATATACGTATGAGTTAGAAAATAAAGGACAACTTTCATTTCTTGACGTTTTGGTAATGAGGAGTCAATGAGGAACACTAGAATACGATGTATTCAGGAAGAAAACAAGCACTTACAGGTATATTCCTGACACGTTCACATCACTGTGGACAGCACAAACGTGCTGGGTTGAATTTTCTAGTACATCCTCTTCTGACATTTCCACTCACACATGAAAGGTACACAAAAGAAAAAGGGACAATACCAGAAATAGCAGTTAGTTTCTCGGGAGGTATTGTAAAGGATATCATAAGGAAGAAAAAGTTTAGGTTAAGAATGAACGAAATATCGACTTTTAGAAACGAGGAAAACCAAGATAAATAAATCTCAGTTCGATACCACCAATACACGAAGAACTTTGGAAAGATTTTCAAAGAACTAGGTATGAAGATGGTATTCAAAACAAGTCGTAGACTACAGAGTCTGTTCGAAAATCCAAAGGACAAAGTCGAGAATTTGGAAAAGTCTGGAATTTACCAAATCAAATGTAAGGACTGCGATGCAAAATATTATGGACAGACTAGAAGATCTATTAAAATAAGATATAAGAAACACTTAGCACACCTATGGAAGAACAAAAAAATCAGCAGTCGCCTATCATACCTTACAACAAAACCACTCCATAGACTTTAGTTTATTAAGATTTGTTAGACAAGTTAACAACAGGCATCTAGATGCGCCTATGAGAGCTTAAAAATAAGTAAACATAAGAATATTATGAAAAACGATAGTGGTCCAATACCAAATAGTTTATTACTATATAACCTGTTAAAATAATATTTTAGTTATCATAATTACCTGACCAGTAGATATGGCAACAATGTTAAAAATTTACTTTAAGACAATAAGACGCAGGTAACTAGTAGAGGACCTAAGTTATAAATAAGACTGTAGGGTATCTCCTACAACTACTCAGTTTACGAACATTTAATTTCTTTACTGATTTTTATTTAGGATTATGAATTTTTGTTAGCACATGAATGTTTCATAACTTTCACGTAGTATTCTAGTAGTTTCTATATAGCGTATCTGTTTTATTTCGAAAAATATTGAGAACAACTCTTAAAACACAACCATATGCTGTGTTTATTTTACTCATCCATAACACCCTTATCAAGTCGAGTGGAATTAGGATCGAGTGGTTTATTGTTTATGACCGACGGTTGTCACTGAAGATTATTGTCAAGTTGGTTGGAACCCTTTTTTTACCGAGGCATTTAGTCTATTCTGGAAGTTAGTATCGAGAACTGAAAACCTACCTGTTTTCATCCGCCACGAGGTTACTCTGTAATTTTCTATTTGCGTTTTTATTTAGGTTCGTGACCTAATTCTCAACCCGCCAGCCGACAGGCCGTACGAACAGCTTAAGGACGAGATGCTGCGACGTTTGGGGAAGTCGCAGGCGCAGAAGAAGCGCCAACTCCTGGAACGGAAAAACATCGGCGACAGGATGCTATCTCAGTTCCTGCGCCACCTGCAGACACTCGCAGGTCCCTCAGCAGCCGGCATCATCCGGGCCATGTGGATGGACCGTATCAACCCGTTCGTCCGCGACAGCCTCGCCGTACAAGCAGCACAACCAGGAGTCAGCCTCGACGACCTGGCGAGGACCGCCGATTGCATCATGGATGCACTGGGGGCTATCGTGCCCCAACAAAGGCAAGTATCCGCCGAATCGCGATTGTGTGAGATGTCGTCACGGCTATCGGCGCGACTGACAAACGGGATCGCGAGATCGGCGCACTCCAAGCCGAAGTGAGACAGGTGCGCAGCCGTCAACAACCGCGCTACCTCCAACGACCACGCGACCGCTAAAACTCGCGAAACCGTTCTCGCTCGCAATCGGCCAACTGGTTCGGATGTTTGTGCCACTACCACCATAGGTTCAGAGAAAATGCGCAAAGTGCCAGCAACCGTGCACGTATGTCACAAGTGCTACGAACGCGGGAAATGCGCCGGGCAGTCGCTGATCGCTCAATGACGTGAGAAATCAACATTTCTGTGACAAATGATAAAGTAAAGACACGCAAGAAGAAGCCATTGTATGACAAAACATGTGTTGCGTTTTTGTTAAACTGTTTAGTGAAAATCTCACGATAAAGTGTTTTTTGAATACGTTTTCAAAAAAAGTTTTATGCAGCCCAACAAAAAAGGAGAAACACATAAACCTATTTATGTCTGCTTGATTGTCTGCTAGACCATAATTTTAATTAGTCAATTTTCTCCATTTTAGAATAATCCTGATGATTTTGCTGCTTTGCAGATAAATAAATCGTATTTTTTCTTTTTCATGTATTTCTTCTGTTGCAATGAAAATATTCATTTGTATTATTATTACTGCCGGTGTGATTATGATTTTTCAGTTTCTCTGTGATTAGGGAGTACAAATGAATCATTTTTACACTTGATATACATTTATTTTATTTTAGATGCACATCTGTGCTTTTCACTACAAGGAAAAAAGTTTTATAATAAATGAGCGGAAGACGTCTATGTGTACATTACAGGGTGTATTTCAACAAGTCAATCGAATGAGCGGCAAAATATTAACTATTATTAGACATATCTCCATAATGCATATACTCATTTTTTGTAGACTCAGCGAAAGTGTTAAAAGTAATTAACTTTTTGGGATAAATTCCCTGATTGAATAAGAATAACCTAGTACAATTAATTCGAATAATTAATGAGCTAAATTTATTTATCTGTATGACCCAAAGTTTATACTCTTCAAAATGCCCAGCTCAAAATCATCATGCCAATGAAACGTTTTGAATAATTCAGTTCCTAAAGAATGTACCTGAGCAAAAAAAAAAATTCACACTTACGTCAACTGCATACTAATATTTAGGCTGTGCAGAAAGTTCCCTCCAAAGACGAGAGAATCAACCGGGGTGTACACAGCATGAATCCAACCCGTTGGAATAAGCATAGTTTGTCCTTGTCGAAGTACACACTTGATGCATTGATCAACCTGTAATAAAGTTCCTCTGGATATAATACAAAATATAATACAAAATAAAACATATTTTCTAATGAATCATTCAAAAAATTTCCTTACTGCCGTATAGTGCTGCTAGTGAAAAGTAATTTCTTGACAGAAATATATTTGAGGGACATACAAAATACTCAGTGGTAGGGACAGCTAGTTTTTTTAAATAAAATGAAAATGGACGATGCTTGATGGAAATTCATATAATAACTTACTGATACAGTTTACTGTGAAAGGTTCACATAACCACGACACATGCTCCCTCAAGCAGGACTAATAAATAATCAGTCCTGGCAGAGGAAGAGAAAAGCTACTGTACAACAAAACGCAATTTCGTATAACCCATCACTATAATTTATGCAGTCGTTGGATCCAAGCAGTAATGCTTGAATCTAACAATATTTTCGCATCCTCCAACACATATTCAACAGAAATTATTATTTTTTATTGAACTAGACCATTTATGGGAATACCTGAAGTTTGTATAATTTGTGAGACCTATAATTTTAATGAATTTGTACTTGTTGACACTGTTTCAATTTATCTCATAAGTTTTGTTAACTTTTTTGGGAAATAAAGAGGATTATTACCACTACTTTGTTGATTCCCGTTAGCAAAAAAAAAACAATCAAATCCTACCTGATCTCCGAAAAAAGTCTCGCTTTGATTCGTCGAGGTCATCCACTGTGAATAAAGCGTCAAGTTGGCAGGTGTCGGCTTAATGAAGTAAAAAACTTTTTCACCTCTCAACACATGGTACCAGACGCTCGTCCCACCGAAGTCTATGTGAAAATCCGTGTACGAGTCTTTGACACTCATCAAACAGTATTTCTGAACTTGCGGCCTGCCAGGGTAGTTTGGTGGCCACACGTAGTTAGCCCAATCCAAGTTTCTGGCCACATAAGGAGCTTCAACAAGTGGTGCCAGCCTATAAAAATAACGTTTTACAAATCTCACAATGAATTATTTATAAAGATTCAATATCTATGTATCTTTTATTTTGCAAAAAGGAGTTTCCTCTTACATAATAGTTCTATTCAACAGAAATATAAAAATATATATATAATGATAATAATACCTAGTTATAATGAATTTGTTATGAAACTCTGTTTCAGGTGAATAGGATCATGCATGGTATCAGGATGGTATTCGGGATAGGTAAACGTGCATCAGTCCATTTCAAAGAAGGCGATGAGAAGATCACATAGAGGGCAAGCAACTTGTATATGTAAGCATTCTGCACCTTATGGGTCCACTGATAAAAAATAAAATGGAATTTTATTATCATAATTACATTTTTGCAAAAGTTCCTGAAAGCGGTTGGTTGAATTACCGAGAATAAAAACTTGAAAAATATCGAATTAGAAAAACAATATTGTTCCAATCATATTTATCAAATCGTCAACAAAAAACTGAAATTATGATGAATGGGGAAAAATTTAAGTATTCACACGAGGAAGGATAACAGTAATTTGTTATTTTCATGAATATTTTTGGAATTTTAAATAACGAATGGATTCTATTAATACCAATATGTTCGTTTAGTCAAATTCAATTCTGTACGGTTTTTTATATATTTTGATAGTTCCAGGGCATCCAGAAAACAATGGAGAAAATTTCAAATCCACAGCATTTGCCATTATCAAAATATGCAACTTTAAAACTGATGGTCTCCAGAAATCCAGAAGACATAGTAACTCATCCATTACAAGGTTCCATAACAGTGGCGACAACCCCCCCCCGAGGACAACCCTATGCTGCTCGTGCCATTACCGTCTCTCTCATGATGATTGTTTATACCAATCTTTCTTTTATCATGAGGTTCATCCACCTGCAGCTTGTGTCTTTGATCCTCGACGCTTGGATGACTGTTTCTAGAGACTATTATCAAATGCGCCCTCTATAACCAAAAAATCGGCTAAAAGCACTTTCTTGTTCTTCTAAGCATGTTATTTTTCCGTGAAGAAGCATAAAGCCGTTTCAGTCAACATACCTGATCTGTAGATATATAGGTCTCGATGCAGTGGTCTGGTAGCCAATGGTAGCTAATATAACTGTCAAGTAGTGTTTCTAACGTCTTCAATGCAAAAGACATCAGACTGATTGGTCACGAGGCCTTTGCTGAGTCCTGTCCGATTTTCTCAGGTTTTGCAATGAAGGTGGCCCTAATCAGTCTCCATGTTTTTGGTACATATCACAGAGCCAAACTTTTTCTGAGGATTAAACATATTTTTCAATGCATTCCAGTGCCAAAGACACCTGTAAGATTGAAACGAGTTCATGGCACATTTAATTTTCTCCAAATCTACTTTTTTCTCGGCAACCAGCCAATTATCCAGTTCTAAATTTTTCCAGGATTTCTGA
This sequence comes from Leptinotarsa lineolata, assembly GCA_015342045.1. Taxonomy (NCBI): domain Eukaryota; kingdom Metazoa; phylum Arthropoda; class Insecta; order Coleoptera; family Chrysomelidae; genus Leptinotarsa; species Leptinotarsa lineolata. The sequence goes on along the minus strand of WOGR01001586.1, from coordinate 5,048 downwards.
CTCGGAAAGTGCACCCGAAGGAGCTCTCTTATAGTCTCTCTTACTGTTTTTGTGTACTTCCCGGTATTTTTTTTAGAAATCTTAGGTCCTTTAGAAGGTATCTTATAGAGTTTGGCGCATACTTGGGTCTGTTCGACCTCCTTCTCCATAAGCCTCTCTTAGATTTCCTAGAAGTTTTAATGCATTCAGTTAGAGACCTTTTGTATTGATCTCAAATACCGGATTACTTTGTCCTTTTGAGGTTTTTCTAGTTTGTTGCCTCATCCGTGCAAAATCTCCATTCTACAAGGAAACAATCCTGTTTGATCTCTGGTTAACGGTGGGACAATATTCCTTGTACGTAGAGATAATAGCTCCCAGTTATCGGTACGCTGCTAACTCTATAGTTCCATTGGCTTCCGAAGACTTCCAACGAGATATTTAAGCATTACCAACATGTAGGAAAGTCAGTCTAGTTGAAAGTACAAGCGAATGGAGCTAATAATAATGAATTCATTGATCCTAAGAAACATTACATGTTTATAGCAGGGACAATGTAACATACATATTGAAAAAAAAGAACATATTGAGAATAATACAACAAATAAAAATATGTAAAAGTAAAAACTGTCAAGTCTATTTCAAAATATAATCTTTTAGTTGCGTATTGAATTTAGTTTAATTCAATTTTTGTATAAATTGATGGATGTAGCCGTTACTACGTGGTGGGAGATCATCATGAAAAATGATGAATGAATTAAAACTTCCTTTAGTAACTAACGTTACTGCAGTTTCGTCTTACAAGGACATTTTCACACGAATACAATAAACTGACATAATTAACAATATTAACCCTTAAATATCTATACACCACTGTAGGTAATAACAGACGGTCCTTAATTACCTTACCTGAATTTTGTTTACCCGTGACAATTTGGATATGCTAATCTGAAAACCGGCGAGTAGAATTGGTCATTTAGTAGGTTGAATCCGCAATGCTTATGAATTTCCCAGGATTTCAAATAATTGAATATCCAACCCTTGCCTGCATATTTTCGTATCGTTTAGATGCGGGAATTTGTGGTTGCATAGAATAGTTTGCAAACATCGAATCATTTTTACCTAGTCTGAAGGATCTTTCATATTTAGCATACCGTTTTGAGAAATTTTGGCAACATTGTCCCACATAACACGGACACTTGAGCTTATAAACTCCAGATTTCTCCATCTTGTCCACTCTATCTTTGGCATTAAAAAGAAGTTAGATAACCGGGCATGTGGTCTGAATGCCCCTTCCACATTGTTTTTTCTGAAAAATCCCGCAACTGTCTCTGTTATTTTACCAAAATATGTTAAAGTTACAAATTTCTTGAATTCTGGTTGTTTGTTTTGTGACTAACTTCTGTGTAACATTGAATTGTAGGCTGCTAATCTATGACTGTCGAACATTATTATGTCCTATCTGTATAATTATTTTAATTTCCCTAGCTAGGTTGTCAGCAGATAAAGGTAGTGAGAATGCTCTGTGCAACATTGAATTGTAGGCTGCTAATTTATGACTGTCTGGATGGAAAGAATCACTTGGGATTGTAATGTCTGTATAGCTCGGTTTTCTGAATACATTTAACTCGAACTTATTAAGATTATGTGTGTCAGGTCTAAAAATTTAATCTGTTTCTTTATCTCTGTATTGAGTGTGAACTGTATGCTTCTATTGAGATTATTTATGAATGTCATGAATTGGTTCAGCTGTCGTGTAGTACCTCTGAAACAGGCGAGAATATCGTATCAAAAATTTACGTGTTTTCAACCCAGGTCGGAATTTACTATAGTACTATATGAATAGCTTGGAGACCACTGCGGGATTTTCAGAAAAAACAATGTGGAAGTGGCATTCAGGTCACATGCCAGGTTATTTAATTTCCTTTTAATTGCCAAAGATAAAGTGGACAAGATGGAGAAATTTGGAGTTTATAAGCTTAAGTGCCCGGAGTGTAATAATGTTTATGTGGGACAATGTGGCCGAATTTTCTCAAAACGGTATGCTGAACATGAAACGCCCTTCAGACCAGGTAAAAATGATTCGACATTTTCAATCCATTCCTTGGAATGCAACCACAAGTCCCCGAATCGAAATGGTACGGAAATTTTGCGCTATGCAAGCAAGAGTTGGAAACTCATTTATTTGGAATTCTTGGAAATTCATAAGCATAAGCATTGCGGACGTAACCTGCTAAATGACCAAATCGATCTATTCTACTCTCCGGTTATCAGATTAACGTACCCACATTGTCACAGGTAAACAAAATTTAGGTTAGGTTAAAGTTGAGTGTGTCTATTCGACCCTCCATCGCAACCCGCAAGGGTTTATTGTGGCTCACACCTATTCACACTCGACCAAATAAACCCAGCTTCCTAACGAAGCCGGTTAGTTTGTATGGTAAGCGGTCTTTCAGGTCAGATGGTAACAGTACGGCTCTGTAAACTCTGAAAACCTGATTCGGTCCCCAGCGGGGCAGGCACAAAGTATGTGCTCTGCTATTCCATCATTTTCCAAACAGAGACAACGCACACCGTTTTCCGACAGAGTCTCTGCATGTGATGATTCATACGACAGTGACCTGTGAGAAGGCCTGTTGTATCAAGCTTCGAAGGGTGAATAAACGCCTCGGAGTAAGCCAATCCTGCAAGATTCTGCCTGAAGTCCATAAATCTTCTTGCCATCCAGGTGTTCCAATATTTGTTTGGCGAAACCTGAAGCGATGCCAATGACAGGTTCTGGTCCGATGAAGCTACTTGCAGCACCCTCCTTTGTAAGGGAGTCAGCAGCCTCATTGCCTTCCAGGCCAGTATGGCCAGGAATCCAGACCAGAGGCAATCTGTTGAGTCTTCCTATCGAGGAGAGTCGTTTTTGGCCAATTTGCTACCAATTTAGACGTTGCTTGGTAGGAGCCAAGAGCTTCCAACGCCGCTTGACTATCCGAAAATATTTTTGACTTGTGTATGAGGTTGGATTTTTCCAAACTCTCCGCACACAATTCAGTGGCATAAATTTCTGCTTGAAATACAGTCGCATAGGTTTCTAGGCAGGCTATCTCTGTACGGGGTCTGCGACTGAAAACACCTGCACCAGACCCTGAAGGTGTTTTTGATCCATCTTTGAACCAACAATTATCTGCTCCTAAAACTTGCTTCTCTCGGATGATCCAGTCCTCTCTAGTCGGGAACAGTACTTTATTAGGCATTTCGTAGTTGACAGTTGGGGGCATAAAGTCACAGGTCATTCCAGAATGCTGTGACTTCTAATGTCAGCCAGCAGTCTAGTGTACTCTGCATTAGATTGCTTTGTGCAATTGGCGATGTGCACAATTCTGTTTGCATTCCATCTAGCCTCTCTCTCCAAAAAAATGTGGAGAGAAGGTAGTTCTAGAAGGATCTTCATGGCCTCTGAGGGTGTGGTACTGATGGCACCACTGATGACCAGACAAGCCTGCCTCTGTAAGCCAGAGAGCTTCGTCTGAGCCGTTTTCTGTAAAGCCTTCGGCTACCAGGCAATTGCGCCATACGTGATCATTGGTTGAAAATCATCACATAAATCCAATGGATTTGTTTGGGACCTAAACCCCAAGTTTTACCACAAATCCTTCGACATCTCCATAGGGATCGTCTGGATTTGTGTAAACTTTTTACAAGTGAGCGTTCCAGGTGAGTTCTTTATCAAGGACATTGCCAAGATATTTCATCTCCGTTCCTAATGGAATGACCTCACCATTAAGGGAAAGTGGCGTTGAATCGTCCAATTGTCTCCTCCTGGTGAAGGGAATTATCATAGTTTTGCTGGGGTTGACAGACATCTGCTCCCTCTGGCACCAACTGTGAACAACGTACACCGTGCTTTGGAGGATATCACATGCTACCCTTCCAGACGTGGACAAAATTCAGGTACTCAGTTAAGGACCGTCTGTTACTACCTACAGTGGTGTATAGACATATAAAGGTTTACATTGTTAATTATTTCAGTTCATTGTATACGTTTGAAAAATGTCCTTATAGGACGGAACTGCAGTAACGTTAGTTTCAAATACAAGTGGTAAAAAACATAGGAAGTTTTATTTCTCATTCTTCACAAGTTTTTTTTTATTGTTAGGTATTTCATTATATAAATTAACTCAATAATGAAAAATACATTTTTGACCAAATTTCCTTTTGTGTGGGTGTGAAATTATATTTTGCATTTGCGATGCATTTGAATTGATTTCGTGGAAACAGTACTGAATGTTTTTTATTATTCTTAACAATGTAAATGAACATGCGCATTTTGAAACGGTATATTTTTCTAATATCAAATAATTTTCTAGGTTCATACAGATTGCTGGTCCTTTCTCTCTGATTCAGCTTATATATACATTTTATGATTTTATTTTGTATCTGTTGTGAAGGTTTCAAATGAAAGGAATTAGCTGTTGTCAAAACTGATGTTAGGTATTGAAGATTTGAATAAATTAAAGAAAAATAAATTGTTTTCAAATATTTATAAATATTTGAAAGGAATGCCATTCTTTCCGAGTCAACTGTGAATTGCACGATGAATTTTGATTCAGATTAAACCTGAAATTTTTACTTCTTTCTTAATTTCTATCAATTATTGAAATTGGGAAAAAACGTTTTGTAATATGAATTTCATTAACTACACCTAACGATTTGATCTTCACAAAACTTCATTTTCAGAAATATATCAAAACATGTTTCGCTATAACAGTAGCTTTTTCGTAGTGAACAATATCCTGAAAGTTATTCCTAATACTCTAATTTTTTTATACCCCACGAGATCAAAAGTGAGAGCTACCTACTCAGGTACTCCTTTGATCATATCGGGGTTGTAACTTCGTAGACTTGCCTAAATTCAATTTGAATTTCTCACAAGTTCTCTGTTGTGCTGTGAAGTTTAAGACTTATTACGAAATTATTGTCGAGAGTGGTTTTCAAACATTTTTAATTAGCTTTTGTCAATTTAGTGTCGTATTCGAAGCTTCAATAATTAAACAAAAATACGAGTAGGTAGGTATATA
>WOGR01001585.1:1446-19493 GCA_015342045.1 Leptinotarsa lineolata | reverse complement strand
ATAGATAGATAGATAGATAGATAGATAGATAGATAGATAGATAGATAGATAGATAGATAGATAGATAGATAGATAGATAGATAGATAGATAGATAGAGAGATAGATACACTTTATTGGCTATTTCACACAGTAGTTTACAGCACGTCACGTAGTACAAAAAATTTCAAGAGACAATATGTAAAAATGTAAAAACAACCATTTTGAAAAAATTTCGCATTTTAGTTAAGTCATATTCCAAATATCTCTTTAAATGTCCCTCACAAACTCAGACTCAAAATTGTTTTGTATTTTCAGCATGCATACTTGAGCCTCTATATCTACACTTATGTCATCATTTATTTTTCTATCGTTTCTATATGCTGTGCTAATGTGTCTGCTAGATACATGTTCTTTCCCGGTGTATAAAAAATATCCATAACATATTTCTGAAATTTTAGTAACATTCGTTGAAGTCTCAAAGGACAGTCAATAAGATTGTTTTTGAATATAGAAACTAGTGGTTTTCGATCTGTTCGGATCTTGAAGCTTTGCCCATATACAAATTGATGAAACCTCTCACATACAAAGCAAATACCAAGCGTTTCTTTTTCTATTACAGCATATCTTTTTTTCTGCGTCTGTTAACGCACGAGAAGCATAAGCACATGGAATGTTATCCTGTAACAATAGTGCTGCTATTCTATCTTTAGATGCATCAGTGGAGATCGTGGAAGTTTTGTGAACATCGATATATTTTAAAACTGCATTTTAACATATAATGTTTTCGATTTTTTCAAACCCTTCTTGTTAATTTTCATCCCAAATAAAAACATCATCGTTTTTAAACAGAGACTGAAACGGTGCCGTAAGAGATGATAAATTTGAAATTATTTGGCCAAGATAATTCACAAAATCCAAAAATATTTGTACTCCTTTTTTATCTTTTGGATTGGGCATCAACTTTATTGCTTTTACTTTCAAACTATCAGGTTTGTATCTCTTGTCATGAGGTGACCCAGGTATTTTACTTCTGTCTGATTCATTTTATATTTCTTTATATTAAACTTCATTTCTTCTCTTCTTGCAATCTCTAACACCTTTTTCAATCTTCGATAATGTATTTCTTGGGATTCCCCTTTTATGAAAAATTTCCTGTGCCGACGCTATCCCATACGGTAACCTCCTGAAGCAATAACGTCCAAATGGGGTATTGAACGTACATAATTGTGAGCTTTCATCATTTAACTGAATCTGCCAAAACCCATTGTTAGCATCCAGAGTTGTGAAATAATTAGCATTAACCAGCCTCGAGCAATTTCATCAATAGTGGGCAAAGGAAAATGGTCTTCCTCATAGCCTCAATGAGGTCCTTGGGGTCTGAGCACATACGAATATCTCCGTTAGGTTTCCTAACTATTACAACAGAATTAACCCACTCTCTAGGTTCCTGAACTTTTTAACTATCCCAGTATTTTTTAATTCCTCTAATATTTCTTTCAATTTTTTATATAAAGGTGAAGGCACTTTCCTAGGGGCATGAACAACCGGGAGAACATTATGATCTTTTTTAATTTTATATGTTTGATGCAAAGAAGTATGAATCCATTGTTTCGTTTCTATAAGTACATTTCAACTCGATTTTTTTTTATTACAGGTATTATTTCTTTTGTTAATGTGCTTTATTTGACAAATGTTTTTTCTGAATTTTCAAAAGAAATTCTTTTATTTATGAGCGTGTCCATGGAAATTACAATGACCATTGCACATGTATCTAATTGAAATTTCAAAGGGGAATTTTTAATATTTATCTCTATCATCTCTATCATTCATTCTTGCTCACCTGTCGATTGAAACAAGCAACAAAATAATATTCCCCAAGATATTCGTTCTTGTTGCTCATTTCTTGATTTTGTGCTTGAGTCACCGAATGAACACTTTGTTGCTTTTTCCTACACATTTTGGTGTAATGTCCTCGAACTTCACACAACACGCTGAATGCTGGACAGTTGAATTTTTCGTTGGTTGATCCACATCATCCACAATTTGGTGTCCAACGCTAAAGTTGACTGGGGTTCTTGTTTCGTACAGAGGGATGGTCATACTGCTTCTCATTTGACTTTTTTGTGTTGATCGATTGTTTTATTTGATCTTATATACCTCGATTGAACCAAACGCAAATTGGCTGTGGTTCCACTAATCTCTTCTCTTTGTTGTTGGGAATTTTCGATTGCTTTAGCTTTATTGACAGCTTCTAGTAACTCTTTGCAATCACCTTCTAACAAACGTTGACCCGTCTCTTTTTTGACTAATCTAAAAATGAAAATACTTTTCACTACTCCATCCATTAGGTCACCCAACTCACATGAATATGCTTCATTTTTCAAATCAGTAATGAAGTTATCGATGGTTTCTCCTTCAAACTGCTTTCGTGTAAAAAATTTGTGTCTCTCAAAATTAAGATTTTTGAAAGGAATAAAATGATCTTCGAATTTTTTTAATGAAACATTCAACTTTCATTCGGACCAAATTTGAATGTTGTATAAATACGTTGTTTTTGTTGTATAAATATTCAATGGAGCAGGTGTGCAAATTTTGTAGAATCATCTTTCTTAGAATATTCCATTGCTATTAAATAAATCGTAATTTTTTTTCCACAGAATCCAATTATCCACCATATTTCTTTGAAATTCCAGATGAGGAACTCCGTTTGCAGCCATCCTATGAATATCTGGTGTACGTAGTATTAGGTGATCAATACCAGGCATTCGAGTGTTATTCAGTACGTTGTTGACCTGTATTCAAATACAAACTTTGAGATTGATAGTGTGTTTTCTGAGGGATTTTCGCAAAATGGTACTCAATCGTCTAGATAAGAAATAACGTAAATATGAGTTGATAGTAAGAGAAAATGGTACGGGAACCTTTGAATAGATGAGGCATCGACTCAGGACAGCACTAAGAATGGGAGGAAGTGGCGACAGCCTACCGTATCCTGCACATCCTTACTTCTTGGAAAAAGATGAATTGGCAGTCAAGGAAAGATTCAATGAGATTAGACTTCTACTAAGTATACTTAGTTGACCAAAAACTCCTAACGAAACGGTGAAATTGCAAACAAAATTGTCTCATGTTTTGGAAGAGATGGATAGAATGAATTTTGGGGAAGATTCTGTGGAAATAAACTGTGAGGCTGAATAAGTGGCATATGTCCTCACCTTGCTGAGTGATTTCAATGAGAGATTGAACGGAGTCGATACCCATCCAACTACGTTTGCGCATATTCCGGCTGCACTCAATCAGCTTCAGATAAGATTTGGGATGCTATCTTTCAATGCAAACATTAACGCAGCAGCTAGGTCTTCTACTTCCATCGATCCGGACCCTACTCTGAACACGGTTTTTGAGATGATACCGCCACATAAATGGAATCTTCATACGGCAAATGGCAAACGAACTCCGATTTTTGCTTTCTTTAAGATTGTGGATGACTTGATTTCAGCAAGAAACAATCCTGAAACTGTTCTCTTCGATTTCGGTATGAACGTTTTTGCAAATGAAGCCTATCAGTTTCATAAAGACTATCGTTCTCATGTAGATAGTTGGAAGGAACTGGTAGATGAGTTCAAAGCAGAGTATCTCCTCAAATCACAGCGATGCGCTAATTGACGAGCTCCAAAAGAGAACTCAGCACTCCTCGGAAGGTACTGGGGTTAATTTGGCAGTTCCGATAAGCTTTTCAAGCGGTTGGGTTGACCGATTACCAAGGAAGCTAAGTTGAATATTTTATCCGAAATTTACATCCTTTTCATCAGGATATGGTGAGAAAACCATTATCAGAAGATCTGTCGGAGTTGAGAGAGTCTATCAGAAATTTCATCAACTAAAAACGTCTGCATGAAATATTTCTTCGATGAATCATACCGAGACACCACGATGAGGTCTGTGGTGCCTATTACCGAATGTGCGTTAGAACCAATTCCTTGTACCATAACAGAACAACAAAATATTTTTAGTCTCATTTTTTTCGAACATTTATGAGTGATGAGATGAACCTGACTGCCACTATCCAATAAAAATCTAGCCGTTTGACCTTGACCTGAACCGTTCAGAACATTTACTATCACTGTTGATAATAATACCGTATTATTACGATTTTTTATATTGCCGTTTCACAAAAATTTTCCGATGAATCCCTTGGTCATGTTATACCCCGGTCAAAGATCTCCCTAAATGCAATAAATAATGATGTTTCTTGGTACAATACGAACAAACCAGATCAGGCGGACAAGATCTTACACCATGAACCAATGTATAACGTTTAGATGGAGTCAACCTCTTGAATTTTTCACAAATACTCAAAAAATGCCTACCCTTATGACAAAACATACAAGTGTTTGTCTTTTCTTTATTATCCGATCTGTTGTCTTGGGTGACACAGAAAGATATATTTGTTGAACGCGATCTCGTATCAACACAATTCGCCCTACCAGTTGTAGCGTTTCGGTTCCAATTGAGTGTTTCAGCTTGTTGTTTGAAAAACTTTATTACATCTTCATGAGCTGGTATGCCCTTACCACGAACAGACATTTCAAAAGATTTAACTGTTTCCGAATCCAGTTTTGCAAGTGCCTGATGCACCAAAATTGAATCTGCCAAATTCTCCATCTTGAGGTTTTTCAAGGCTTGTACCGCACAATCGAATTTTTTCAAAATTGATTCGAAATTTTTTTGCTCGAATCCCAAAATCTGATCCAAGTAACTAGTCGCTAATAATCGTTCATCTTGATATTTGTCAACAAGAGATTTCCAAATAATATCATAATTGTCCCCAGTAGGAGCCAATTCCGTGCAAACACCCAATGCAGAGCTCTTTAAACGGCCCACTAAATAATTGACTTCATCAACATTTGTCAGCAATTTATTATCATGTATTGAACTTTTCAAAATTGAGTAAAACGTTTCTCACTCTCGAATATTACCAGAAAATTCCGGAAGTTCAATTTTTGGAAGTGAAGGAAGATTTCTCGCAAAACTGGTGTTTTCCAGAAGAACCTAATTACCCTGAGAAGCACTAGAATGCTGTGCAGTTGACGTCGCCGCACTGCTCTGCGAAGAGATCGTCTGCTGTTCTTCTCTCTCTAATTTTGCAGCCGCAATATGAATGTAACAACACATTTCATCAATTGTTTGAATGATTGCATAATTTGGTGTGAACGCATCATCAACATCAAAACTAACCTCAATGATATTGTCAATAACTTTTAGCAAACCCACTATCGTCGAATCCATCGACTTATATAAGGCTGAAAACCTAGATTTTTCCGTTTCATTTTTCATTGATTTGAATAAATCCAAAAGGTTTTTGCAAAATTGAAAATAATTACTCTTTTTTAGCCGTGGGCATTTTCAATTATCTTTCCGTTGCATAACTCCCATTTTGAAAATCAAAACAACCTGTATAATTTTTTATCTGAGAAACAATTTCTCAAAGTTCTAATTATGAAATAAGTTTCAAACTTCTTCTATTACTTTTAGCACATTTGGCAACACCGCCTCCCTAAACCCGTGAACGTACGGACTAGCAAAGCAAACAAAACAAAGAAACTGTAACTGTTAAAAACCTGACTCACTGCCTGTGGAATAAAAACTCTCTAGAAAGATTATATTCAAAATGTGGTGAAATGAATAAACAATAATTTCATTTATAATTGAATAGAACTGGCCTCTACTTGATGAAAATCCATATTTAAACTCATTATAACAAAAATATATATTATTGTATGATTTTCACTAAAAAGGGTTTTACAAAAACCGCGACAGAAGTTTCACTATACAATAGCTTCTTCAAGCGTTCTACAAACTGAGTTACTTTTGAATTATAAACTATTCCATACACATTTCTACTTTCCACCGAAATCTACCTGAAACAGTATACCTGAAACAATATACCTGAAACATATACATGAAAAAACTGTTTCTACCTGGAAATGAATAGATTCAACAACGGTGAGTTATTCAATTCCGTTTGATCGTCCATGAGATATTCCGAATTCTTGAATTTGTTTATTTCCATTCTCTCAAGCAAGTTGAGTTTTGAATCTTTCTTTTGGAAATGGAGGGGCTCGAATTCATGATTGAAATTATGTCCTTCTGTGATCAAATGAGTGGCATATGTGGAGATAATTTTTCCATTCTGAAAACTATTTCTGTGTTCCTTTATGCGTGTTTTGAACGTTCTTCCAGTTTGACCTATATAAAATATCGGACATGACCCACATGATAATTTATACACTCCCGATTTTTCTGAAACTGAACTTTTATCCTTGTTGTTCTCAATATGCAGGCCTTAATTGTTGTTGGTCTTGAAAGCAATATTCACACCTTTGTTGTGTAGAAAATTTGAAATATTCGTAGTAGGTTGTCCTTAGTAGGTGAAGGTTTCATAACTTCCTTTCTCCTCTCTCGAAATTGGGTAAACTTCCTTTAAAGTTTGGTTGTATAACTTCCTGGATAATAGGGAATGTATTAGACTGATATCGTATTCATTGTTGACAGCTATTTGTTTTATTATGTTCAGTTCTTTATTGAAATTCGCATCTGACAGAGGAATATTTATCAGTCTGTGGATCATACTGTTGAAGGCTGTTACTTTGTGCTGATATGGGTGGGTGAAGAAGAAATGTTCCCGAGATTTATTCAATTGAAGACCAATAACATAAGCCACGCTGCATCTGAAGGAAGTAAACATGGAAAAATCAAATGGATAAAAATGGAAAGAAAAATACAGTACAGCAAAAGAGACGTAGCTAACATATATCTCAAAGTGATACATACGTAACTGATTTGTAAACTCCACTACATTGAATTTCAAATCCTGGACTCAGATATTCGTGAACAAGTTAATAATATCATTCATAAAAAGTTTTTAACACAGAGAAAGAAATCGGATGTCTTAATTCGGGACAGACCACCGAAGAAAATGAAGAAGATCAAAGACATTGGACTATTTTCACAGCATAAGTTCTTTGACAAATTTATCAACCTTACGAACACCAGTTTCACAGAACAGGATATGTGTCTATTAGAAAAAGGTCTCAATAACAATATTGAACCAAACATAAATTACAAATATGGAAGTTTTGGGAATTGATAGAGATATTGCATTGATGCGAACATGCCACGCCAATAAACATATTGCTGCGGAAATTTAAAAATGTGAAAAAATGCATGAAGGTAGGTTCAATCCGGAATTGAAACAAGTCAAGTCTAAAAAAGAGAAATCGGCAGCAAATAAGAAAGAAGACTACGTAGAGAAGACTATAGATTTTCTAAATGCTGGCATTTACGATAGTCTCAGAAACGAACCCACCTATTTATATCAGAAGGAAGTCGATGAAATTTTGAAAAATATTCATTGTGTCATGGATGAAACAGAAAAATATAGATCGTTAGTCATGAACCCACAACCACCAAAACTCTATTCGTTGATTAAATTACACAAAGATAACTGCCCGATTAGACCGGTAGTATCTTTTGTCACAGCTCCTTCAGTTAAAATATCCGAAAAACTCATCACAATTATTCAGAATCACACCAATTTCAAATCAAAATTCAGTTTGAAGAGTTTATACCATTTGATCAATAAAATTTGAGATATTTCACTACCGGATAATGCCAAGTTGATCTCATTCGATGTAAAGAATATGTTTCCCAGTATTCCTCCAAATAATCACTCTTAGAAAAAATCTATTGAACGAAAGGTTTGTCAATCCTGTAGTGAAACAGGAAATATTAGACTTACTTACAGTTTGTTTGTCACAGAATTACTTCCAATTCAATGAAACTTTTTATTCATCCAACGAAGGTCTCATAATAGGAAACCCACTTCGTCCCATTCTGGCAGAAATTTTCATGTACCTACGAATTGGAGAGAGAAATACACAGTAACCCACTGGTTAGAAGTTTCTTGTATTGGTATAGATATGTAGATGATATCCTCGTATGTTTCACAAGAACAAACAGACAATTGATGAAGTTTTTGAATTTCATCAACTCTCTTCACCCTCCCATCACATCCACCATGGAGATGAGAAAAGATAACTCCACAAATTTTTCGGACTTGACAATAACTAAAGTTAACAATAAACACGATTTCAATTTATCGTAAACCAGCGCATAGAGATATCATCATTCATAATTCGTCCACCCCCCCCCCATATCAGCACAAAGTAGCAGCCTTCAGCAGTATGATCCACAGATTGATGAATATTCCCCTGACAGATGCGAATTTCAATAAAGAACTGAACATAATAAAACAAATAGCTGTCAACAGTGGATACCATATCAGTCTAAAACATTCATTATCCAGAAAATTATACAGCCAAACTTTGATGAAAGTTCATTCAATTCGGAGAGAGGAGAATGAAAGTTGTGAAACCTTGACCTACTTAGGACAACCCACTACAAATATTTCAAATTTTCCACACAACAAAGGTGTAAATATTGCTTTCAAGACCAACAACAACTGAGGCCTGCACATTAGGAACAACAAAGATAAAAGTTCAGTTTTAGAAAAATCGGGAGTGTATAAATTACCATGTGGGTCATGTTCGATGTTTTATATATGTCAAACTGAAAGAACGTTCAAAACACACATAAAGGAACACAGAAATAATTTCCAGAATGGAAAAATTAACTTCACATATGCCACTTATTTGATCACAGAAGGACATAATTTTAATTATGAATTTGAGCCCATCCATTTCCAGAAGAAAGGTTTAAATCTCAACTTGCTTGAGAGTATGGAAATAAACAAATTCAAGAATTCGGAATATCTCATGAACGATCAATGGAATTGAATAATTCACCGTTGTTGAATCTGTTCATTTTCAAGTAGAAAAAAGTTTTTTCAGGTATATGTTTCAGGTATATCGTTTCAGGTATACTGTTTCAGGTAAATTCAGGTAGAAAGTAGAAATGTGTATGAAATAGTTTGTAATTCAGAAGTAACTCAGTTTTCAAAACGCTTGATGAAGCTATTGTATAGCGAAACACCTGTCGCGGTTTCTGTAAAACCCTTTACATTGAAAGTCATACAATAAATTGTATTATCGTTATGATGAGTTTAATTTCATTTATATTTTCCGTAGAACGCCTTTTGAATGTAGGTCAACAAATCGCAATATTGTAGATAACCGAAAATTACCAAATTCAGTGAAACCGATTCAAACAAACTACAAACCAAGTGATATTTCACCCAACCCGGCTCAAAGGACCAAATGATTATGTTTATGTTCTAGAACATTCCGATAATGTTTTGTGAGAAATATGAAGAAAATTCTTACCTTTCACTTAATCCGTAATTTGTCTTCTCGACTTCTGATGATGATGGAAACGGCTTTGGGGAAGAAAGAAGGAATTGAAAAAACACCACCATGTGAACTTATGAATAACGGATCGAAAGCACGCCATACTGACTTTCACCGAAAAACTATATCTAATTAATAGTTTAAACAATATATATGAACCGGACCGACCGACTCCCGACAATTTTTCATTCTCTCTTGCTTCTCGAATTTTCATTCGCAGAAAAACCTTCTGAAAAACAATGTTGCCAAATCATAAAACCAAAAATTATTCATTCTAATATTAGACAAACGTCATGTCTCAAAGTTAATTGAACATTTTCGAGGAATTTTAACAAAAACTTGGATGACGGGGAAATTGTTGATCGTAAATATTCCAGTACCCCAAATGAAGTTATCGATTCAGGTACGGATTTGCCCACTTGGTAAAATGAAAACGCTATGAATGTTACATTGACTTAATTAGGCGAATTTGAAGAAAAACAGTGGGCTTCGACTAAAATTATTCAGTTGGAAGAAGCAATGAATAAATATATGATTGACAATGTTTCTTCTCTCATTTCACTGCCGCAAGAAATCGCAACGGAGCAGGCATGCATTAATGTACAAAAAATGAATGAATGTGCTTCTTTTGGAGTATTATTAGCGCCTTGTATCCTGTAGTAAAAGATCCAGAAAGAGTATTCAAAATATCTACATTATTCTACAGTTTTGAATACCACAGAGATAAATACTCCAATGGAATTACATCAAATTTCCAAATTCGGAAAAACCAACTCATGTATCTAAAAATGTTAATACTTCAGAATCGAATCAATCAATAGAAAAATCATTTGATGAAGTAGTAGCTGCCAGACTCACTACAACAAAACAAGACAGACATGTTGATTTGTTATTAATTCGAGACAAATATTTTCCAGAAGTGAACGATTTTGAGCCCCATCCCCAATTGATTATGACGAGACTGAAAGTAAATTCCATGATTGTTAGATTGAAGATTTCCTGAATATTAATTAGGCAATTGAACGAAATGAAGAAATTCTATTGTGATAGATGCCTCAATTATTTTTCAAGTCAGCGAAAATTAGATGATCACACTGTTTGGTGCGAGAAAGTGAATGAGTGTAATAGTCCGCCGTGCTGAATAGACAGTTCGTGTCCGCTCCGAATGTTGAGTGAATTCAATAGTTGTCAGTGTTTATATTCATACCTAGTTCTACTCAGTTCAGTTACTGTGCATTTATTCTGCATTCTGTGTATTCATTCTTCGAAATGCCTAGAGGTTCTACTACTGTGAAAAAACTGAACTACCGCGTTGACAAGCTCAGCGAACAGTTCCATAAGGGACTTCAGGAGATCAAAAATACTATTCCCAATAAACAAACAGCTAGTTTAAGTAATCCTGATATGGCAGTCTTTTTAGAAAAACTATTTTTCTGCGGAAACAACATGAACAGTTCCCTCTTAGAGCTAAAAAATGGCTTATAATCTGTGTGGAATAATGTATTAGAATTGACGGCAGAAGTAAATACATTGGAAATCCAAAGTAACTATAATCACCTTGTTATCTATGGTTTCAATGAGGGATATTCCAATCCATTTAATGTTATTTCAAATTTTTTGTCGTCTGAATTGGGAGTTGATATCTCTAAACACGATATGAGTCAGATATATTGGTTAGGGAAAAAAGGCCGCAAATAAAGAAACCAAGGCCACTCGTGATTCAGTTCTGCAGTCGTTGGACAAAAAAATTTAATATTTAAAAACAAGAAGAATCTCAAAGCATCTTCTGTTATGATCACCGAGTTGCTTACCGTAGGATATTTTAATCTATTAAAAAAGGTTCGATCTCATTTTGGTAGATCATCATGAACGTTCAACGAAGGTGTATGTAGACTTTGAAGGTCAGAAAAAAATTCGAGATGTGAATCTGATTTCGACAAGCTAGATGTGAATCCGATTTCGACAAGCTTCTATCAATATAATGAAATTTTTTTATTCATTTTTCTTTTTATTCAGTATATCAATTATACTTTTTTGTAGCCTTGCGCTGTTTAGCCTATTCATTCATGTATTCTTGGTTTGGCTGACAATCTATTGTACTGATTTATTTTTTTATTTTCTCAAGGAACGAAACGCATTGATTTTTTTTTTTTGGTGAACAATATAACCGAGCGTTTTTTTTTGCATTCATGTCTCTATTCTCTGTTTCTTGTGGTTCATTTTTGGATATATACTCTTCATTTTTATTTGATCTGTTACTGAATAATAAAACTATCCTTCATTTGTTTTCAAGAATCTTGGTGCATTAGGTGCGATCTCTCTTTGTACCTTCAAGCGTTTCAAAATGAACGGTCATCTATTGTTTTTTCGTATTCTCAATACTCATATCATAGATATAATTAATGAATAGTATAAGATCTGTTTTTTCCTTTTTCTATATATTCAATTTGTATGACATGAAAATTGCTCATCTGAATCTTGGGTCAATATTCATTGGTTATAATGACTTCACTGCACTTATTCATGAGAACAAATTTGACATTGTTATGGTCTCTGAAACGTAGCTGTCTGACCAATATGATTCCGAATTAATACATATTGCTGGTTATAATTTTCTACGTGAAGATAGAAGTGTGAGAGGTAAGGGTATCGATATTTTTGTAAGAAATGAATTAAAATACAACAAAGTTACATTTGATTACAAGTGTGATGAATCTCTTGAATTCATTTTTATTAAAGTTAAAATTGGATGTAGGCATCTATTTCTAGGTGTATTTTATAGGCCTTCTCACACTAGTATGGTAAGTATGGTAAATATGATTAGTGATTTCGATAACATATTATCCACAGTTTGTCCCATTGCTGATGATGGGATTTGCTTTGGTGATTTCAACGTGGACTTTTTCAAACCACCCAATCCCTTACTTAACTGTTATGAATGTTATAATTCAGAACAAATTCTCAACGAGCCTACTAGAATCACTGATATCACAAGTACACTCATTGATCCTATTTTCGTTAGTGATGAAGATCTTGTTATTAGATCGGGTACCTTGTCATCCCAAGGCATTTCTGATCATAGATTAGTATCTGTTGGATATTCTACAAAGAGACTTAAAATTGTGCCTAAATTTGTAACACATCGATCTTTTGATAATTTTTCTCTGCATAGTTTTTCATCAGATTCATATCAGTTGCTGTGGTCTGAAATCTTTGATGAAAATAATATTGATGGAAAGTTAAACACTTTTATTTTATTTTCAACTACAACTTTTGACATGGATGCTCCATTTAGAAAAATTAGAGTCACCAAACCATCTACTCCATGGCTTACCCAAAATCTCAGATTTCTTATGAGTGAACGTGATACGGCCTTTCAAAAGTTTAAGAAAACCACATCCATTGATGATCAGATAAGATATGAAGAATTGAGAAACTTCACCCTATCAATGGTTAGAATTGGAAAAAAAACTTATCTCAAGTCTGTCTGTGCTGAAAAAATACCACGTAAATATCTGGAGTGCTCTTACTAACCTTAATGTTCATTCGAATAGCATATTTGCTTTACTCAATCATATTTCTAATCCTGATCCTAATCCTAATCCTATTCTGCTCAATCCTTTCGAGATATTTCTAATAACTGCAATGAAAAAATTAAATTTCACAGTAGCAATTACTGATCAAGCAAAATAATTTCTCATTCCGATTCACCACAGAAGAAGTAGTGCTTGAAATCTCAAATGGTATAAAAAGTCAAGCTTTAGGGACTGATAATATTTCATCCAGAATGTTTGAACTTTGTAGCCCATTCATTGATAAATATTTAACTCACATCATCAACTGTTCTTTTGAATTATATTTCCCAGACCTGTGGAAAATTACCGTTGGCAAACCTATCCCTGAAAATAATGATCCAGCTTTCTATTATGACCTTAGAATTATCAGTATACTTCCGACCATGTCTAAAATTTTCGAGAGGGTTATTTACTTGCAAATTTACGATTATTTCGATAATAATAACTTATTGTCATCACCGCAGTATAGTTTTAGGCAGGGTTATAGTACAAGTATAGCTCTGGCCACCGTTACACAAGATATTGTAGAGGGACTTGATGAGGGAATAGTAAGTACCCTAGTCTTATTAAATCTTTTGGATCAATACCATCATGAGCTGATTTGTATGAAGCTCAAATACTTTGGTTTTGATACTGCTGCCTTGTTTCTCATCTAGTCATATTTATTGGGTAGATCCCAAATCAATTGCGTCGTCAGTCACTTCTCTTCATCCCTTGATATTTTGTCTGAAGTCCCATAAGATTCCATTTTGGGCCCTTTATTGTCCATTATTTATACTACTGACATCATCTCGTCCCTCAAGAATTGTAAAATACAGGCTTATGCGGACGATACACAGTTGAATATGCAATTCAAAATCAAGGAGTATGTGGAGTCACAAAATCTTTCCAATGCTGATCTAGATCTAATTAATCGCTTATCAACGGCACATGACTCGAAACTTAGTCCCAATAAAACAATTCTGGTGTATTTTGGTTCTCAGAAGAATCCAAAATTTGCAGAAAATAACTTCCGCTTGCAACTAGGCCATACCATTTTAAATCCGGTTAATTCAGCTGAAAACTTGGAGGTGATACTCTGCACAGACCTCAGATTCACCAAACATATGAAACGTTCAATGAAAAAAGCTTATATGTCTTTAAAACTCTTGTACTGTGATCGTTTTATTCTGAGCCAACCTCTTTAAAAAATGCTGTGCGTCAGTTCATTGATCAGTCATTTTAATTACTGTGATTTCATATATGGGCCATATTTATATGATTCTGATAAGAAAAGAATACAAAAAGTTCAAAATTCTAGTTGCCGTCTAATTTATGGAATTCGTAAGTGCGATTCCATCTCTGAAGGCCTAAAAAATTTCAATTGTCTCAATATGAGGAACCGAATGACACTTCATCTTGGTTGCTTTGTCCAAAAACTGATTACCCTTCCTCATGCTCCTCTTTTATTACAGAAACTGATTCTACGTGAAAACATCTACTCGGTTGATATCAGATATAAGAACAAATTAACCATGCGAAAGCATCGCACTGCCTTGTTTCAGAAATCATTTGTTTTCAGTGCTGTGAAACTATACAATTCTTTGCCAGAGCAATCAAAGAGATTCAATTTGAGGAAATTTGAATATGAAATATATATTTATGATAGTCAGTAATGTCAACTATTTTTATCAAACCTTCAACGGATCAATTTGATATATCAATAGAAGCAATAATTCAATCAATATGTTTTGTTCTATCATTCAGGTACCAACATTGTTTTCATTTCTAGTAAGCGTTTGATAATGGAGAGGTATTCGTAGGTTGAGTTTGAGTAACTCTGAGCTAGACTTCGCCTATGAATACCAATGACTCCTGTAATAGTTTATAATCCACATCTTTTTTTTCTGTATTTTTTTTTCAATAAAGCCGATTTATTATTATTATTATCATTATATTCCTTTTTCTACATACGATTATGTGGAATTTTGAAATTATGTTCATGAAAAAAAATGCTCGTTCACAATATTTGCTGATTTAAAGTCACTGATTTGGAAAAACTTGATTAAGACATATCTCACAAAACTAAAAAATACCAAAAACATACCTTCCAGTGCGGGCTATCATTAAAAATGTTTCTTCGATGGCAGCCTTTTTCTTTCTGGAAGCTATCTAGGGAAAGACTATTTGAAATGATTTGACGATGAGTTGTCTGATATTACAAAATTTGTTGAATCAGAAATGAAGAATATTGAGCCTACGATAATGCCTTTGAATAGTATTGGTGCTGCAAAGACTTGTAGTATTTGCGAAAAACCGTTCACTCCTAAAAATATTATCGTGCATGACCATGAGCCCTTCTCGAGTGCGTTTAAAGGGGTAGGCCCACCAAGCTCCTTGTAATGAAAATTTTCATAAATTATTTGTGATACCCATTACTTTTCACAATCTCTCAGGATATGGCAGTCACCTAATTATGAGAGATATCGCAAAAAGATAATGTGTGAGCATACTTCCTTCAACTGAAAAAAATTAAATTTTTTCCAAACAGAATGATGCTGAAACTGGAATTGAATTCCGATTTATACATTCGTTTCGACTAATGAGAACGTCTTTGTATGAAATAGCATCCACATTGGATTAACATATTTTGAAAATTCAAAAGACATAATTTTATGATAAATTCAATGATGAATACATAACAAATGAGAAATATGATGATATGAATATTCGAAAACGGATATTTTATAATTGGCGGACGTATTTGAAGATTTTCGTCAAAAAAGCTTGGCAACCTATGTGTTGGACCCCGTGTGGTATTTCACTATGCTCGGGTAGACATAGAATGCCATGGTGAAGTATACAAAATGTAAATTACAAATTTCGATAGACATTGAAATGATTATGTTTTCAGAAAAGGGGATAAGCAAACGATCTCGAAAATCTTTCACAACTTCTCTCATATTCTGACGTTAATAATTTATATGGGTTGTCAATGTCAAAATTTTACCTTACGATGGTTTTGAGTGGGTTGTGATGTGACTAAAAACAAATTGTGAGGTTGGCCAAACCACACACACTCGGAAGTTATTTCATGAACTCTAAGATTACACCAAATATTTACAAAATCTTCTGAGAATTTTCTTCTTCAAAATTTTGTAACGTTACCTTACTCTTTCTGAATTCAGAGCAAGATAACGATACAGTGTTACGACTAGCAGTGGGTGTTGCGGAGGCAAGAGCGTGGTTCGTGTCTTCTATTCTTTATAGAAGCTCGATACTGGGTGCAGAAAAGGGTTACCAAAACCAAGTCCTCAAATGGGCGCCATCTTAAGTATTGTATAGAAATATGACACCCTCCTCAACACTCGTCACTGTAGATCAACATTGCTACACAGGGATATGAAACACTTCCAGACTACCAGTAGAACGAAAAAACGGTGTGAAAAATTAAATAAATTGAATATAAAAAATGGGACTGAGTCTTATCCAAAGGAACCAGATTGTCGGTGGTTCAAAATGAGTTTTTCATTCGATGATGGCTTCGATAAGGATTTTAACAAATATAAGAACTTACCAAAAGGTTTAATGCATTAAACCTTACAAAATCATATGGAAATCTCATTCTTTAGAACCATCAATAGAACTCAAAACCAAAGACTGGTAATCTTCCACTCCGACTTCTCTAGTTCAGGTGATCCAGGTTCCTGGCAGTCTCCGGTAGATCTCCACGCTCCCTTAACGGACTCCCCCAACTCTCATATAGTGGTGCTCCTATCTCAACCACTTGGTCTCGTCCTCTCAATTTTTTTATTTACTACGCCTCATTTTTGCCTCAATGTTAGGTCCTGTATCGGTTTCTACGACTCAATTTTCATATTTAATTCACGTCTCAATTCAAGACTCAATTTCGATTCAATTATCGACTCAAATTCGATTCAACATACGAATCGAATTAGCTTGGCAGAACTTTTATTGTTGAAATCCGGTTATATGGATGACCATCAAAATTATACTATCATTTTGTCACCACTAAATGTTCTCACTTGGAAAGCCAAGCACCGAAAGACCGTTTCACAATTTCATTCTATCTACATGAAATCAGTACCAGTTCAAAGTTCAAACTCTTCACTCACCTAATAAAATAGACATATAAACAAAGTCCACCGATTCTAAGAATGACATCAAAATATGCATCTCTCTGTCTCTCTCTGTCTAACTTCTAAATTGATCTTACACTGTAAAAATGTCTATATGCCATTAGGTACTCTTTTACAATGGAATCTGTTAGTGAACAAAAGAAGAAGACTGTCTAATTGCATATCTAACCGTGATACGGAATGAAATAATCAAAACAACTAATATGGCTTTCAAATGTCAATACTCCGATTTATTTTTGTTGGGTAGCGCTACCGAAGACTATTCAGAAGGATCCCAGATCTGTGAAAATAAAAATAAGAATTTAAATATTGGGTATGTTATAGTTCACAACTTGAGATTGAAAGTGAAAAGAATTATTTTGTGTTCAGATTGTGTCACAAACAATATGAAATTACTAATGGAGAAACGGAACGTTACAACAGCATGATTTTTGATCTTTGTTATATACAAATACAAGCATCTGTTAGTCCGATACCAACCGCCTGAAGGACCTCAAGAGGGAAATACAGATCCACCCTTACCAAGGCAGCGGAAAACATTTTTCTTTTCGTGAAACCCTGTTTTCCATCTTCGGAGGGAGGAATTATGTTGTCACCGACCTCTGATTCTGCTGACGCCCAGTGACAATTCCTAGGAAAGCTTCTTATCAGCATAGCCGGCCAGAGAGCATCGCCTCGGGGACGACTTTATGCAGTCAGTCTGATTTTAACCATATATTGTAACGTATCGTTTCTATAATTTTTATGTATTGAATAAAAGTTATTTTTCAAAAGACTTTTCGGTTTCTGGAAAATATAAGTCGCCAATTAATTACTGAAGATGAAATTTGGATACACCATTATGCGCCCGAAACAAAAATACAGTCCAGACAGCAGACTGCCAAAGGAGGATCCGGCTCCAAAAAATCAAACATTGTTTTTCGTCTGTGAAAGTGATGGCGACTGTTTTTTATAATCGTAATGGAGTTATTTCAATCGATTATCT
>WOGR01001584.1:0-19498 GCA_015342045.1 Leptinotarsa lineolata | reverse complement strand
TCACAAACAACCTCAGGAAAAAGTTGTTTTAGGTAGTGCGTGAGTTCTTCTGGTGTTATATCTGGATGCATTTTGAACACGTGAAGAAAAGCCAATTTATCCATCGCTTTCAAATTAGTTTTCGAGAGATCACTCAAGCTCCCAACAACAGTGGTTTTTTTCGTCTTTTTTTTTATAAGCAACAGTAATAAAACCATCGTCATCATGGATGTTGGAGTTCGCTTTGTTTGCATTCGAAGTATTATTGATAGTCTCTAATGCAATCGCAACGTCTTTCTTGGTTATATTCTTTGGGTTTGCATTGTTTTGGTGTTGTGCCATGTTTGTTTTTGAAGTTATAGTGTCACCAACCGGAGGTGGTGTAGACCAAGTGGAACATGATTGTCCGGATTCTGATATGTTATCTTCTTTTTTAGTCTTTGGGACTGTTTGTTTCACACTCTAGCGTAGAGAGGGTTGTTCCGATTTAGCTGAAGATTCTGAAGATTCTTTGTTAGTGGGTTTCTTCAGGGACACATTTCGAGTCGTTTGTGGATTAATTTCATCATTTGATACCTGGGTCCAAGATGGCTCTGGTGTAGGTTTATTTGTTTTATTTATTAATATTATATATTCCTTAAGGATGGTTATTTTGTCCTCAAATGTGTAAATTAGTATGTCTTTTTGCTTGATTAGTTCCTTTAAGTAAGAAATTCCCAATTTACTGTCATCATCTGTCAGGTCAGTGGCACAAGCGAAAGACACATTTACATGGTCATCCGCCATATTAGCATTCGAATTTTCAACTTCACAGCACTTTATAGTCTAGTCGTCAATAAACTGAATATTATCCAACTGCCTAAGGCAGCCAGAATGAGAAACACTATCACATTTCACACATCTAAGGCCAGATAATGGCACTTTCTTACATCTCATACACGTTTTATCAGGAGCACTCACAGGTACACCTTTCGCCGACGCCATAATAACATGATATTGGCTAGGAGTCTAACACCCAATCAGTAAATCAAAGGCACGATCTAAACAAGTGTGAGATCTTCTTTGTTTTTTTTTCAAGTACAAAACACAAGCACTACAGGAAAATCCTCAAGGCCCTTCAAGAGCGGTGTCTTTGCGAAAGTAGTGATTCTCATTGGGTTTGAATCGCTAAAAATTAAATCCATCAGGAAAAACGTTTTCAGGAAGTTTATCCCACAAGAACACAGTTCTCCAAATGAAAGAGTTCTTGAAGAGTGAAGTTCGAGGTGTACCGAGTCGAACCTCAAAACGATGAGCAGCCAAAGTCCGTCGTGTATTTCTGATATGTACCGCTCTTGGTGAAATCAAATGTGCCAAGTCACTTGAGCACCTCCCGTGAAAGTATCTATAGAAGAAAGACAATTTCCAACCTTTCTTCGATGTTCCAGACTATCAAGGTTGCAAGTGATGTTCGTGTCTCCAATCAGGCGAATGGCTCTTTTCTGAGTGGAATCCAGCAGCTTCAGGGTATGCTTGGGGGCGGAGCTCCATACATGTGAACAATACTCCAAAGAAGGTCTGATCTGAGCTTGGTGAAACATCAAAAGTTACTGGGGTTTGTACAGTTTTCTGGTTCGGAACAATGTACCAAGCTCTCGAGAAGCAGGCTTTGCAATTTCAGCGACATGATTGTGCCATTCTGGATTATTCTGATGCCACTCCTTTCATATTCAGTCTGGACAGCTTGTACTGATCTCAAACAGACTGTCTTGACCACTGAGTATCATTTGTGTCATTCAATTTTTTATATTTTGAATTTTTGTGATCAACTCAGCTCTTCAGTGTTACGCTACTAAGCATTTATACTTAGGAGCTAAATAGTAATATTTATGATTTCAAAATAAGTGGTTCTCCCTTATCAGTAATTATCATTTCTATTACAATTGCACTGGAGTAATGTTGGAACATTTTCTCATTCGAAATACTCACAACTATAAAAACTTTTTTTTCCTTCATTTCGGAATAGAAATTTATTTCATTTGATGTATACTTCCGCTACCCTATATTTTCAGTTATGGGTTTGGTGTCTGAGTTACAAGTTTTCGAAAATGTTGAACTTACTATTAAACGAATGATTTATCGTCGATAATACTCCGCTGTTTCAAACTTCCTGAAACTTTCTGAAGGCTTACTTAATGAATCCGAAACAAAATTATGAAATATTATCCGAGAAATAATTTGATTAGTAACGAAACATTTTATGAACTTAATTATCTTTGTCGCAAAACTTCAGTTCATGGTAATGAAACTCATTGAATAATATTTACTCAGAAACCAAATCATCAAGTGAAATGTAGGGGAGACAGTGCCATTCGATTTTTGTTGGAAAGGAACGGTCATACGAATATCTCTAAAATTATTCCCTCGTGATTATTTCTGCAATCTATTAAATTTTCTTATAAGCCACAAGAATCCTGCGAACTGTTTCATATATTATATATAAAGGGTTTCCTGGCGAAATAATCATTGGTTTTGAATTGAATTTAGGTTTAATCAGTTCGTCTCCTTTATTTTCCATTTAATAATAACTGCCTATGATAACTATTTTGTTCAAATACAACAGGGCTGATAAAAAGTGCAATTTACAAAAAAATTCCTTCTATTTGTGTCTTCATCGATCTGGCAAAAGCATTTGACACCGTGGACCATTCAAAACTACTGACAGCGCTCATAAATTATTTGAGAGTTACTTATGTAACAGGAAACAATGAAGCAATGAGTAGTTATCAACGTATGGAGTTTCTCAAGGTACTGTTCTGGGGCCAACTCTCTTCAATCTTCATATCAATAATCTTTTCGAACAAAATACGTGTGGGAAGTTTCGCAGACGACACTGCCGTTTCTAACGGAGGAACTGACTGGACCACTCCCAAAAATAACATTGGGGTTGACTTTCAAAATATAATAAATTTCTTCAACGATAAAATACTGACAATCAATTATGAAAAAACTTACTTTCTGTCGTTAACATCCTACTCTGCAAATTTACCACTATATAGAGAACTTGAAATACAACATGATGACGGAATCCTTCTCCTGTAGTTTTCATCGAGAAACGACGACAATTAATGTAAGTCAGATATTTATCCTCTTAGGGCAGTATAGACGTAAATTATCGTTGGTATCTATTTAGCACCATTACAAACGGGGCATTAAACCAACGCTGTGATACCTAGAACTTCAAAAACGAAAGGACAGAAATGTAACACTTTTTTGGAGTCAAAACTTTTTAATAAGCTAT
Source organism: Leptinotarsa lineolata (assembly GCA_015342045.1). Lineage (NCBI taxonomy): Eukaryota > Metazoa > Arthropoda > Insecta > Coleoptera > Chrysomelidae > Leptinotarsa > Leptinotarsa lineolata. The sequence goes on along the minus strand of WOGR01001584.1, from coordinate 16,239 downwards.
CGTCCGAACTGAAAACGATCAACTCATACGAAATGTTCAAGAAAAAGGTCAGAACTTGGCTGTTCACTATTCCGTTAGAAACACTAGAAAGCTTTATAGCTACAAGCAAAGTATTTTATAGAATTGCATGAGGTATTGCTCATAATATAGCCTGCAGATGTAATTATTCTGATGTATTTATTTCAATGTGATTTTATTGCCTGAATTTTCCTTTAATCTGATATAAAATTTAATATTTTAGAAATGTGAGTTGACTAAAGCTTTTACAATCTCATTTCACTTCAAATTTTTTAGTCTTTGGTTTGAATTTTATTCTTCTAGTAATAATAACTTTTAGATTTATATATTTTTCTATTTGAACAAAATAAAAGAATATTTGTATTTAAATACAAATGTTCAAACAATGTTCAAATGTTAGATGTTCAAACAAAGATTCATTTGGTTTGTTATTCAATCGTTTCTATTTACATCCTTTTATATTCAAACAGATCTCGAGAACATTTGTATTCGGATGATTGTTCACGTTTAATGTTTGGACAAAGATTTCATGCCACGCACTGATTGATTTCCTTGTGGTTTTTTCTGGTTTATTCATTATCTGATTGGTATAATCAAGATATTTAATTTATTAGTACGAATAAACATTATTTTGTATTGTCAAGATATACTAGCAAATTCTGGTCATATGTTGTTCACTCTGAAAATAACAGAATAAAAATACCCGGATCAGTATGCTACCCAGGAAACAGGAACATCCTCAGAATATTGTCGATGCCTTCAGTAATTTTTTCAGTAAGGTGCATTCAAAATCTAGCACACTTTTAAATTGAGTTTGTATAGTCAACAATAATATCAATATTACTCTCATCCCATTCAAAAAAATGAGCTTAAATCTGCAATAAAAAAACTGAAGGACGAAATGACATCAGGTCCAGATATGATTCCATCATTTTCGTCAAAGGATTGTACAGAGGCATTAGCGAAACTTAACAAGAATTTTTAATTCATTTCTGATATCTGAAACATTTCCAGATATCTGGAAATTAGCAAAAGTATGTCCTGTATACAAGTTTCCTATGTTTCCCAAAGTTTTTGAGATTATTTTATATGTATAATTGAATATATATTTCAGTTCATCGGCAACTACCTATCTCAACATCAACACGAATTCGTTACTAATTGTTCTACAGTTACAAATCTAATCATTATCATTCAATTGACTTCCCAAGCATTAGATAACAATGGCCAAATTGATGCAATATATATGGATTACCCAAAAGCATTTGTTTCCCCAAAAGCATGGTGTATTGCTCAATAAACTTACGAATTTTGGTTTTTTGAATACTGCCTGTCAGAACATATCTAGCTTCTTTCGGTATCCTTCAGGGCTTCAATTTAGGTCCTCTTTCGTTTTTATTATTCAATAATGATTTTTGTGAAAGTTTAGTATGTGAGCGGTTATATTTTGCTGATGACTTGAAGTTACTTTCTGCAATTCAGGACGTAGGTGATTGTATAAATCTTCAATCTCAATTAGGATCTCTAGATGCTTGGTGCAGCGGTACTAGATTGGAACTTGATGCAGATAAATGTTAAGTTATAAGTTATAGTCGGGAAAAGGAGGATTGTATCTTTTCGTATGTAGTTCAAAATTCAGACCTGCTGATTTGCAATATCAAAGACCTAGGCGTAATATTTGACCATGAACTAACATCTGGAAGACATATTTCATGAAGTGTTACTAAGTACTTGAGGGCTTATGATTTTATTGTTAGAAATTGCAGGAACTTTCCTAATAAAAAAAGCTATGAAGCTGATGTATTACACCTTCGTACGTTCAAAGATAGAATGAGCCAGTATTGTCTGGAGTCCATTCTATGAGATTCATAATCTATGCATTGAACGATTTCAAAGAAAGTTTTCAAAATTGTTAATTTTCCGAATAGATGGGTTTTACCCTAAGAGAGATATTAGTAATGATGAAATATTTGAACGTTTGGAACTTTTCAGTTTAGAACATCGTAGAAATTGTGCATTGCTCATATTTTCATTCAAATTAGTGAATGAGAGAGTAGACTGTCCTAAAATTCTGAAACAAATCAACTCTAACGTATCACTTCCTGTTTCATGTATTCAGTCCGTTTTCAGACCTCTCAGAGCAAGAACAAATAAAATGCTCAATTCTCCAATATGTCATGTGTATGAATTTCAATACTATTTGTTCCCATTGTGATATATTCTCCACAAAACTTTATACTCTCATTAGAGTGCAAAAATGTACTTGATTTAGGTAATAAGAATTCATTTTTCTTCATTCATTTATCTTTGTTTGAATTTTAGCGTTGTGAGTATAAATTTGTATCGTCCTATAAATGGGTGACTGTGGGACAATGAAGCTAATATTATCATTTTCATCATTATTTAATCATATATTCAACATCACAAAAAATCTACTCTTGAAACCATTACAATGATTAGGATAAAACAGAAACAGAATTTTCGTGATCGAGCACCAGATGTGCTAGGTTGAGGCACGAAAGTCCCGTTGGACTCAGCAACCCTTGAAAGGCAAGCCTGAGTGAGGAAAAGCAATGACATCTCTTCTTCAGAAAATGTCATCTGGCAGATCGTAACCCAATCTACCACTATCAATGATAAATGAGGCTTCCAGTGGCAGCTCGGCGCAAAGCTAGACTTTGCACATCGGCCGCCCACACACATACAAAAACAAAACACAACAATAAGCGTAATCAAACACCAGATATGCTTCGATCTGCCGTAGTCCCCATCAGGGTATCAGGTTCTTACTGAGTGGTTCAGTATGCACCACTGATGAAACTTATGGTGGAAGAAACAGCACTGTCTGGTGTTAGATCGTGGATAATAATTATAATCATTCATTCACACCACGATAAGACAAGTTACAATACTCCAATATACTCAGTCAGTTTAATAAATATTGGAATCCCATAAAAGGTGAAACCTCGTGCATTCGGGATCGTAATAAAACTACAATGGACATAAATACAAATGAATCCACAGTATAAGATGATCTTGCTCGTGGATAAACACTATGACGCAAAAAAACAGTTTACTTCAGCATACAATAATGAAGATATAGCTTTTCGTTTTTATTGAGGTTATTGAACTAGAATGTTATTAAGGAGAAAACTACACTTCTATGCAACTCGTTGGGTTGGAATTTTTTCAATAGAATCCTCAATTTCTGAAGACTTCAAAACGATATGGCATGAAAACATATAAATTAATTGCAACATACCTATCAGGAGGCAGATGATCAAAAAAGCGCTCATAACAATATAAAAATAATAATAAAAATATGAATAACTTCAAATGTTTGTACGGATTAAAGTATACAAAAACCACATCATCTCAATCTAAACATATTTGAAACGATATCTGATTGGTTAACTTAATTCTTTTTTTCACACTGCCAGCAGCATCTCAATATAAACATATTCGAAACTATATCTGATTGGTTAACTAATTTTTTTTCACACTGCCAGCTGTTTACATCTGCAATGAAATTTCATTGGGTCTATGTTAGTTACATTATGATCTGCAGTCACGTCTTCTGATTTTTTAGTTTTCTCAATCTTCTCTTAATCTTCAATCTCCCAACCAACTCACAAAACATTCTTTTTCATAACGGCTCCAAAATTGTTCTCTCTCGCTATTTTCAAAACAATATATGATACTAAGCTTTTCGCGTTCTGGATATGCCTAATATCGCTAGTTGTATCTTGTAAGTAACATATTCAGGGACAAGTTGGAGAACTTTCGCTTCAAATAGTTTTCCAGTTCTGGATATGTCTCAAATTTGTGAAATTCTATTTGATTTCCATATGTTCTCTAGTTCTTCATTCCATTGTTTCAATTCAACGCTCTCTAACAGCGCTAGGCTGGCACGAAAAAAATGTTAACACGTGGCTAATGCAGTGCCCATTTATCCACTAATGTGTAGAAACGGATCCAGTTACTGCCACATGACAAAGTATAGACTGAGCGATTGGTGCGAAGCGTTCATAAATAGGCTTCCGATCTATTTGAGCCAGCGTTGTTTAACAGCGCTAGGCTGGCACAATAAAATTCAAACACAGGACTAATGCTGGCGATCTGGTAAGACTGGTACCAATCAGTGGCATCGTCTAAATGATACTTGTATTATTCTTGAACAGTTTGTGCTTATTCACATGTGGAGCTCCACGTCTCTCGCTCCCGAGAGAGAGTAAAGCTCTCAGCACCAAAATGCAACAAGTCCAATGGAGCTTTCAGACGAAGAACGGAAGCTACCACATCTCGGAAGACGAGACCTCTCACGTCTGCACAAGGTTAGTGTTGGATCTCCAAAGGGACTGACGCCAACTACCAGCATCGTCTAAGAGTCTAAGTGATACCTTATTATGGAACAATCATTATACGATAGCGAAGTCAGATTCTCTGAAACTTCAAACAATATTTCAAACAAGAAAATTGTACAAGTCCCAGCAACTTTTGATAATTCATAATGCTCAAATTAGACTTTTTCTGGAGCACTGTTCGTACTATCTTTCATAGGAAGTGAAACTCAGTCTGTTTGATTCCATCTACAGTGATATAATAGTAGTAGTGGTATTCATTCATCTTTCAGATCATAATGATATTAGACATGTCATAAAAAATATGAATGTAAATGATATATAGCGATATACTCCATTTGAACGTCAACATGTAGGTCACAAAACCTGAGATTTTTCGGATATAAAGAAACAGATGCACATTCTAAGATGATAGATGAATTATTATAAACAACATTATATAATTCTATATAGTTAAAAAATTTAACAGATAATCAGGAATAAAAAGCAGTGAGAACAAGTTATATCAAGACATCCTTTTGCAGGAACTCATCTAAGCTGTGATATTTCCCGTTTGTCAAGAATTCTTCGATATGATTTTTGAAAGATACTATGTGTAGGTCCTTGACATCCTGTGGCAAAAAATAAGAAAGTAAAGGGCTGTTTTACCTAAGAGATTCCTTGAATGTCGACGTTTTGTGTTATGGGATGTTTATAATATGTCAGAAGTACGCAGCGAAATACAGGGGCCCATCACTTCAATGTTCAAATTAATACATTTCCAACTACAATACCCCGCTTGAATTCCCGAGAGACTTGCCAAACTAATATAGCACATCCCTCAGCAAAATAACTAAATACGAAAAGAACTAGACTCTTCAAACTCAAACCAATTTGATTTACAGCAATTCGACAGACAATCGACTGGTACGACATTGTTCAAGAATGTAACATATCCCATTAATCATTTGTTATTTCAACTGTTTCAAACCTTTCATCTGACTCCACCTTTTTTTTTCAGGTTCCGAAGAAGCTCCCTGCGTCAACACGTATTTAAGCAAAATCAGATCTTCGTCACGCAAACTATTGCCTCCTTCAATCATTCTCGTCTTTATATGGATCATGGCACTGCTTAACGCTTTGTAGATGAAAGAAAATCGTTGTTAATATGAGAAAAAGTAGGTCCACTTAGTAGAAGGAGCTTGTGACACACCTATTTTTAGAGGAAGTAAAAATTGAAAATCTGAAAAAAATGTGTATACGCATGTTCTAAGGTAATGTGATGGAAATTGTATAGGGAGAAATGGTAAGAAATCTGATGATAAAAAACTCAGAATTGTTGTGGACATTCAAACTATGACTGGGGTCCTTTCTTTTTTGTGATAGTGGATAAGAAAAGTGTCATTCAATTGCTTTATTCAGGAAGATTTTCATGCGTTTGTTTCATATGAATCATTATATGAAATTTTTCCACTCTAGAATGTGACTAATTGTTTCAGAAACAAATACTTTCAAATTAATTTCATTTTCACTGAGATATTTTGAAATGCCCAAAATCCTTTTTTATATGAAATCAATAATTTTTTGATAATCTTGTTTTAGATATAAATATTTTTTCATTAAATTCATTTCAGAATCATTCGCAGTCACATTCAGAGTATTCCAGGATACCAGAACTTACTGCTGAATATTCAGTGATGAAAACTTTCTGATGATAATGGAGAAGAGGTATTGACGTTTTTCGCAAGTCAACTGGTATATTTGTAGACTTCTATGTTCATGTTTGACGTTTTTGTAGCCATACCAAAATGAATTCAACCTGCTATTCTGCCCGTATTCGTGAAATATCTTGAGAAAGATGAAAGAAAATAATCATTTTCTTTCTGAGACACAAATACTTAAGCGTTATGTGATAACTCATCAAATTGAATATCATCAGAGAACGTATATCATAAAAGTATATTGAATATTATATTTTTATCCATAAACTGTAAACAATATGTCATGACTCTGTGAAACATTGTATTGACAAAGGGAACAACCAGCAAATTATATGCCAAACAAAAGTATATTGAATCCTCCACAACTGATCTGAGTTATTTATCATATTAGAGACAATGATAAAATATTTGATATTGATGTTAGTAACAGATACGTTATTAATCATTATTTGGTAAGCTTCCATTTCAAATTGATTGTTTCCAAATAATTCATCTACAAATTATCCATATTCACTCCACGAAATACTGATATCAGGTAAAATATATATACCCAAAGTGAATCATTTGAGTCGAATGGTAATTATTTGCTACTATGAGTTGTTTTTTTAAATAACTCACCAACTATAATTGATTGTTCGATTATGCCTTTCACTTTTAGCAAATGAATTCATTTAATCAACTCGATTAAGTTGGTTATTTATATATCCCATTTAATTGTGTCTGTAACCATTAAGGCACGTTTTATATTAATGATATTCGGTGGCTATATCATCAAAAAACAAATCTAATCGATCTACAATCCACAAATTCGTTTTAAATTCTTAAGAGTTCTTTCAAGGTTTTGGGTTCCTTTCGTTAGTTGTCAACCATCGTTGGTTTCTTATTACATGTGAACTCAATACATGTGACATAGTTGGAGAAAAAATGACAATAAGCTTCCAAATTATTTCACTGAATCGATGAACTGCATTGATAGAATGTATGTCTGTTTCTCATTAGGTAATGTTTATTCGGGAACAAATATGAAAACTCAAAATCGTTTCTGTCAAAATCTAATACTCCTGGAGTGAATTTAACTTGAATGAACCCCCAACTTCCTTTTAAATCCCGTACAAATGTTGATAGAATCCTGAAACAATAAACTCAAATTACGGTATTCAATATTTGTGTTATGTCAGGGTGTTTGCTATTGCTCTCAATTGAGTTGACATTTCTGTCTCGGCAATTATTATCATTTCTCTACCCCTCTCCTGAAGGGTAGTGACGAAAGTAAAAGAAATGATAATGAACATGCCAGTCACAAGCAGTGGAATAAAAAGCATAATGAAGAAATACATGATTTCCTCAAATGTAGAAAATATAAATGAATTTCCCTGTCAATATCTCAAAATCTCAATGAAAATTTAAAATTAAGTCACTTTCATGCGTTTATTAAAATGAAATATCGTTTCTGTTTCATGACGGGGTGAGTTTGAAAACATTGATAGCTCGAATGTTTTTATGACCTGAAGGAAGGGAATTGAAGAACTTTCACCCTGCTGGAGTGGGACATTTTTTAAAAGAACTACTATGATGTTGTTGAACGACAGTCATTTTTTGTGAAAGAAAATCAGTTTTTCATCGATTTTTTTGGGGTATTTTCACCTTCCACAGTTTAAAAATGATATAAAAATTATAATGGAGAACTTTATACAGGTGTAGAAAGGGCAAACTTTCTAGTTTACCCCAATAAGTTACTGCGTGAAAATCAAATTATTTTTCGAAAAATGTTCTATTTATCAGTAACTTGTCGTATTTTATAATTTTGAACATCAAAATAATTGCTAAAGAATAATACAATACTTACTTTACGTTTCGGAGGCCAAAATCTGCTTCCGTATTCAGAAATGGACAAAAATTCAAATCTGTTTTCAGTTATTCCTTTGCTGATTATTTATTTCCTTAACTTCTTTGACAGATGTCAAACGAGATTTTGAAATGTGAATTCTGTCCATGTTGTTTATTGACTACTGGAACATTCGATGTAATACAAGGTGCTCTCCGATATCAGTCTGCTACCAGTTTGCCACTATCCATATTTTTCTTTATGACGGATAGTCAAATACGATCCATTTCTGAGGAGCTGTTAGAAATACAATTTTCTACAGATATGAGAATATATGCTGATTCTTTCAGTTTGCGTCTCTCAGAGTGAGGTTCATTGGCAATCTCTTCGTCTTCTTCCACTCAACTAGATGTTCACCGTCTGATTTTGAAATGTGTTCTGACAATTTAGATCCTGTCAAATTTTTTTTGTATATAATCTCGATGTTCACTCTCACGCACTTTCAATGTAACTTTTACTACAAGAACAAAGTATCTCATAATTGCAATTTTTTGTTTTGTCTTCAGTGGCTTTCATATGTGTAAGTGTAGATCTCAGAGTATTTTTTGTTTTGAAAGAAGTTCTAACATCACACCTATTTCCAATTCGTGTCATCTTTTCAGATAGTCCTGGAATGTAAGGTATACCGTTAGTTGTGAAAGGTATTGGTGGATATTGAGTCGGGATAAACTATAAAGTTTGCCCTTTCTACACCTGTATGAAGTTTTTCATTATAATTTTGATATTTTTTCAAGTCTGTGGAAGGTGGAAATACCCAAAAAATTGTTATTTTCGACTTGGATACGAGTGAAACTCTGAATCGATCCAAAATTCAGATTCAAGTTATTTCACAAAAACTGAACAACCATACATATATTTTTCACATTCAAATACACCGGGTAGAATACGTATATTATATTTTTTCAATAAATAGAAACACGTTCAGTATTGGAGCCGTTGCACTATCGCTCAATAGACTTTTCTCAGAATTTTTTCTCTGTAACTTTTTTGACTTCTAGAGCACAATAAAACTGCCATTCATTCTTTCGAACAGTCTGCATAGAATTTCCAGCTCAACCCAGGTACTATAATATCCACTACTGGAATATTATTGTTCCAGAATAATGTATAGCTATATCATTCATTTTGATTCCGATAGCTTTTCATACACACTTTTTCTAAAACACTTCAGAAAAACAATTCTCTCAATAATTACTGACAGTAGATTATTTCTACACCAAGTAACCAATATTCCACATGTTACGTTCAGTTGGGGTTCCATAGATCAGCTGTTATTGATTTATAATCCATGCTCACGTCAATGAGATGAAGAAAAACACTTTTTTGTCTAATTTCCACTGGGTTTTTCATTCTTTCGACCGGTTTCTGGGTCTAACCCATTCTCAGATTTTACTTAGACAAAAAAGTGTTTTCATTCATCTCATTAAAGTGATCATGAATTTCCACAAAATAAACAAGTATACAATAACACAGAATCTATGATCACTTTCGTGTTGGGGAAGGTCATCGATCTGATTATAGATGGAAGATCATATCACCCAAGACAAAATCCACAGGAACTCCAATATCGAATTATCCATAACAGAATGTGTACCTTCCCATATGATTTACATTTTTCTCTGTTATATGAATGGTATAATCTAATTAAGGAGTTTTCCTCTGATCTCCACTATGAATATTTTTCTGACGAGTAAGCCAAAATCTTCATAATACATACATTCCATGAATTGAATGATTGCAGAAAATAGTGTTATTTTCACAACCAGAAGGAAGTCGTGCGGTTTTTGGCTAATGTCAACCAGTAATATCGAAACATGACCAGATGATCTCCTGAAGGGATCATATGATTATGTCTTCAATTGGAATCAAAACTGTATCAAAAATGATATACCCGAAAGCAGAATTGTTTTCCCAGTGCCATGCTCATTTTGATCCCGATTCGTGTAATTAGTTTAATGAAGTGAAAAAACAAATACATTTTTCCGGGTTTATTTCATATAGTTTCACTCTCTCCGGTTATATCCACTATGATATCGCTCTTTCCCAATCTGTCTTCAAATAACAAGATTATTTCAGTTCGAGTATTGTTTTCAGCGAATCAAGGAGATAGGACCACGAAATTTCATGCCAGAAAATTAATGCGCAATAACAGTTTCGTGCTCTCAACTCAGACTCATAAGAAAATCGTTATGAAACATGAACTGTAATTCAAAATTTTTTCTGTTTATCATGAAACAAAGTCTCCTCTTCTGGTCTGTCTATCTGTTTGTCTTAATACGGTGAACTCAAACACAACTGGATTTCCATAAAGTTGAACCCTATGGAAGGAATTATTCATCATATACTTCATCAATGTGTAATGTAAACTGGTTGAAATATGACAAGGCTATCCCTGCGAAGCCAGGGTGGATAACTAGTAATCTATAAAATCAATTCATTGTTAGAGACAATGTCTTGAAGATTGGAATACTTTGTAGATTTACTTGACTATCAACATGTATGCAGATCGAGTTATATGTGTTATATTTTCATTAACACAAATGTGAAGAACTCCATTGTTCATTCGAATATTGACACAAACTATTCACTGTTACCAATGTTATATCCGCGTGAAGGTTTTCAAATAAACAAATAAGTAATACGGTTATTCCAAGCCAATACCTTCATTCAATGATTCAAACTCGCAACTGAACAATGACTTTCAATAACACTTCATCTTTATCACAGCCAACTCACTTATTAACCTCCTTGTCACTTGTTCGAAATAATCCGCATTCTGGTATATTCTTTGAATTATTTCATGAACTGTCTAATATCTTGTTAAATACCATGCTTCTATACCTCATACCTACTGGAAAATCACCTGAACTATAAAAAAATACCGGTTCTGTATAGAAAAATGAATTCCTTGATGAAAGCATAAAAGACCCATAACTTAAACGGTAATAGCACTGGGTCAGGTTTTTTACAATGACCATACCACCATGCACAAAATTGTAGATATTGTGACTAATTGGTAATAACGCTTGAAAGACGGTACAATAAAATATTACAACCACTACCATTAGCGAATATATGGCCAGTAAACAAAAATCATTGCCGCTGCTTTTGATGTTTCCCAATACAAAAAACACTTTACCGGTTCCATATTGGTATTGAATCAAGATTTATGATGCAATAAGGCATTCACAAATACCCGTCCAATATAAGTATATGTGTTTTTCATTGTAGTTTATAAACTGGCATCCATGACAAATGATTTTCGTGGACGTGTTTGAAAATGCGATGACATAATGAGATGACAAGAAGGAAGTCTAGAAATACCAAAATTATATAATATTATGTAATAAGTTTGTTTAATAGAGATTCACGTGGAGTTGGCACGTGGTTTTGCTGAACAACATGGCTTGTGTTTTGGAAGTTGAGAAAAGAAAACCATATGAGATTGACCGTTGTTCTGATTTTGAAAGTTGGAGATAGAAACTAAATTATCGAGATTTTTACCTCTATTTATATGCATGAAGCATACAGACGTACTTTGAGAAACATTTGATTTTTGTGTGATATCATTGATGGCTATTATGCAGAGAATGACTCTCATGACTGAGTCTTGAGGAATTTCATTTCCAGGGATCATTTCAGGTTTTACGTTTTTCATTTCCGTTTCTCGCAAGTGTACATAAAATTCCAAATCGAATGATTTCCTATAATGAAATAACTCAAGGGACTTATCTAAAACAGCATCGACTTTCACCATTATTAATGGCAGGATTTGAACTATGGCGTTTGGTAGAAATCATTACAAATAGCGTGTGAAACTATCTTTTACGTTGAACACTAGAAATATTATTGAAACATGAAAAACATGTTCGGAAATAATGTATGCTATTTCAATGTGTAACAATGCTATTTCAGCTCCATTATAGCCTTATCAGTATTTCGGGGTTTATGAAACTTTTCAATGCGATTATTTTGGTGTAAATCTGAATATGAAAATCCGAAATAACAGAAAATATTGAAATTTGACATAGATGTGTCTTTTATTGTCCTCTACTCATAAAAATTGTTTATGTTCAAACTTATTTTTCACGAAATAACGAGCAAAATGTCTTGTTGAAAATGACTTTCAGCTCGCACAAGTTTTTACTTTTGGGGGTTGACGTCCGTGGGGAGAATTGAAAAAAACAGAATTTTCGATAGATTGTCTTATAGCTATCAAAAAACACACATTTAATGTGTGTATGCTGAATCTTAAGCCGACTCTCTATATTGAAAATAATAGATTACGTTGAAATTAGAGGATCAATCGAGGTCAAGCAACATTTTTCGGCGTTGTTTTGAGAAAAAAATATCATGAACTAGATATTTCGTTTGAAAATTCGAAAAACTAAGGTCTCAACAAAAAAAAATTACTTGCACAAACCCCTCTCAGGATACGTCTAGAACATTAATTTGAACTATATATTTTGCCCATACACTTTTTTTTCAGTGGAAGGGCACTAGCTGTCATATACCTCCAAATGTCTTGTTCTGGAGGTGAATTTTTGGTAGAATGAAAAATATTTGAAATTTCCGCCACACTGAAGATTTAATTGATCATATCTGGCCATATTTTGGTCGGATTCAGATAAAGAACTCCGATAAATCACCATTTCAAAAAGTTTTACAGAATTTTTGAGAAGGCTAACTATAAAAGAGCCGGAACAATATTGAAAAAAGTGTTACTTCTGAATATGTTCTTCGTGTTTCTATATAAAGTTTTCATTCCAACATGCAACTTATGATTCAGTTGCTTATATCAATTATTCATTTTGATTTTTGGATGGTTCGCTTAGGTTGAACGAGTTTTTTGGACGAATGTAACAACAAGTTTCAGTATTCCTGAAAAAATACTACAAAATATATCCTTCTACTCATATTATCCTTGATACATGGTCAATATAATTCTATAGTAAATACTTTTAGGGAAAGTAAAATTCATTTTACATCAAGCCTGAATTCTTTCCGAGCCACTTTGGTTGAGCGTATCCTTTTTTCCCTCTTTCGCTACCTGATTTCCTTAATATGGGTAAAACCACGTAACGATATTAAACCTCAGGTTAATCGTATCAACGTTTCTTGTGGTTAGTGTGAATGAAGTTCACCCTTTTTACTTGTTGAATTCTGTGATGCTTTTATCTTTTCAGTAGAAATTTCCTCTATATACTCGGGGGAATGTTTGAGTGTTTCTGGCAGGCTAGATGGGTTATGTTTATTTCACATTTGTAATATAGTTTGTGCGTTGAACTAGAAGATGTGAGTTGAATATGACCATTGCAATAATGCTGGTTTGACTCTTCTTTCTGTCTTTTGAACTTTTTCTGACGACATCTGTATTTTCAAGATCAACCTGACAGCTTTCGAAACCATATTAGTACAATCTAGCGTTTCTAACGTTTCAAAACGTCATTAAAAAATTTTTCACGAAGTTCTCAGATAGGTATTTTACTCTAGTGAATTCTCGCAATAAATGATTCGCATATATCTACTGATGTTGGAAAAAATAAGTGTGAGGTTGCATAAGTAGTTGTGATAACCATCATTACTTCAATTTATGTCTATTGTGCACTCGATCTATTCGCCAAAGGAATCATAATATTTAGTCAAAAAATATCTGTTCCATTTGGGTTTCGAAATTCGAATCTTGAATGAATTATATAAAATATTTCTCATGATATGACTTTTTTGTTTTCCAAAAGGTTTCAGTGTCGAATTTTTTCTTCTATTGAACGGAAATCATAATTTCGGAGAAGTTCCAATATCTCTTGAGGCTAAATAAACTGCTGGTATTGACCAAAGTGTTTGAACTAATTCTAAAAAATCAAATCACTTCGATAAAGAATTTTACATCATGAATCAATAACTAACATCCATGTTAAACTATACGAACTTTAAGGAAGAAAAACTCTGGGCTTCTGAGTTAGGTCTAACCACCGATTTCATAAACACATCAATATTCTGTGCATGAGCTCTCACAATATTTTGCCTCAATTGTATCAAAGTTGAAATATAATGTCATCTAGATTGAAAGTGAAACTATGTGTCTCATTACGTCAAAAACATCTTACTTTGATCATATTTATTGCCTTGCATTGATCCGGCTGGTTGAAACTTAGGGAAATTTGTTTCCATCATCTTCTTATGACAACTCATGAATTTTTTATGAAAACAAACATCACTTACCTACTAAGGAGTTATACAACATTTTCATCACAGATTAATACCCCCACTCATAACTGGTAAACTCTCATTATACCTATACAGTCCTGTTCTCCATTTTCTCGCAATATTATTTTTAATCTAAATTTCGAATATTTCAGTACTTTCCCTAGAATGAACTAAAATTTTATTTCAAATCAATAAGTTAGATTTCTGAAATGGACAAATGTTTCTTGGCTGTCTTATTGTTTTTACTCAGAATTTATATATTATTTTCTGATTAGTTGAATGTTCTACTCCCCCATGTTGATAATTTTTTTGTATATAAAATCAGCCTTTTAAGGGTTAAGTTGTAGAACATCCATTCATCGACATACCTTCATTTTCATTTCTGTGATATGTTTGATCTATCTGAATATAATTCATGTATCATTATTATTAAATGAATATTTCATATACTTCTCGGTTTTTTTTTATATTTCATGGTATAATCACTGGAAGGTTTTCCTCAGAAGTATTTTTTTACTGGATCAATCTTTCCGGTTGGAATTGAATCTGGAACAGTATTTCCAATTACTTCATACTCATCAACCAATAAACCTTCACAACAAATTGTCATCTTCATGAAGTATTGTGAATTTCACTTTTTGAATTAGTAACCACTCGGCCTGGATAATCGATGATTGAAAATGGAAGATAAAGTCATGGAACCATTTTACTCAATTCCATTCAATTTCATGACCCAATTTTCCGGTAGTTACACAGTCACATTCAATGGATGGGCAAATCCATTTTATTTATACCGAGAATATGAAATGAGGACAATCCATACTCAATTACTAATTCTTTCATATCCACATTGGACACAAAAATAATATATCATGAATGGTGTCCTTAGAATCGATTCTACTTAAAAATAATGTTTCGAAATAAAACACTCACACAAAAAATTATGATTGTTTTTATTGAATGGGTCTCTTTTGAGCTGATATAGAATGAAAATCATTCACTTGGGTGATGGTACCATAGTAATAGAATGCCAATGTATCACTCCTGCTGAAATACTAGTATTACTCTACACTTGAAAAACAACAGGAGACAGCAAATTTGTCGACCCTTATCAATGAACACATTTTCTAGATGTTCACTGTACTTTCAAATGAGTACAAATAGTGAAATATAAAATAAATTATCAGTTGTCATTTTTTTTCAGAAAAACTTTTTTTTGTTATTCCTTTTTTTTTAATAAACCATTACAACTATAGAATGGTTATTTCAACATTATATATTCTATCGATGTGATGTGTTATCTATGATATTTCATAATACAAATCATATTCAGTTGATAACAAAGACCAATATACTTCAAGCTGAAATATTGTAGTTGAATGTATCTTAGCAATGTTGTTATTCACACAAGCTTCAAAAGAAAATAGGGTTGATAAAATTCCATGAACGTACATTAGTGATTGATTTTGATGCAAATTTCACTCCGAGGTGTTTCTAGCTTTGTCTCTTTTACTTTTGTGTTATTACTTGAATCAATTCCAATAAATATCTTTCTCAGTAAGTACATAATTTACTTTTTTTCACATAAAATATCTACCAGGTCTCAGTTTTTTTTGGTTTGGTTTATCTGTTATTTTCAATTGGTGGCAAGATTTCAGCTTTCCCTTGGAACTTTTTTGAAGTTGATACACTTTTTCCAACTGATATACTATTTCATTTCTTGTTTCTGAAAAACATTTCAAATTATAGCCAGCAGGTTTTCATGCCTTCATGTACATCTTTACGCTGACGACACTCAATTTTATCACAGGCCTAGGCGTTTCATTTGACCTCATAAGAGGTTTGAAAAACACATCGACAAACTCATCCGAGCCTATGCCTCCCTCAAACTAATATATGGTAATAGGCACTGCCTATCAATTGAATTGAAAAAAAATGTGTGAGAGCTTAGTAATAGCACATTTGAATTTTGCAGATGCTCTTTATGGGCCGAACCTGACAAGTCACTTTAAACAAAAAATTCAAAAAGTCCAGAATTCTTGTTCGAGACTTATATATAGAACAAGAA
>WOGR01001583.1:0-19504 GCA_015342045.1 Leptinotarsa lineolata | reverse complement strand
AAGCAACTGATTCAATCAGTGTTTGTTCTACAAAAAAGGGCGATGAGATATATATGTAGAGCCAAGCGTTTGGACCACTGTAGATCACTTTTCATAAGGAGTAGAATACTAACAATCTACTGTATCTTCATTCTAGAAACAGTATGTCTTATTCATAAGAGAAAAAATACTTCTCCTTCCGAAAGAATATACAACACCCAGCAAAACGCCAATAAACCTCTGCCAAAGCCAACTTCGACAGTAACAAAAAATTCCATAATATTTGAGAGTCGGAAGATATTCAATCATCTACCATTTGAAATGAAAAGTATTATAGAGTCAAAAACATTCCGAAAACGTGTGAAGGAACTTTCACTCACGAAAGCATATTATAGTTTGGAAGAATATCTTGAAGACAGATTTTGAGTACCTGAACCTTTGAGGTCGAACCGACTGATTTATTTATCTTATCTATACATGTAAATCAATTCTTAACTGCTTTGTAGAATCTTATGCCCTGTCTACATGTAGCGTTAGAACTTATATTGTTCTATTGTTACTGTGAATTGACTGTTTTATTTCATTTTATTTATTGAAGCTTTCTTAATAAGAATTTTTTATATGGTTCATTTGTATGTTGTTTTTTCAAGAAATGTAAAAAAAAATAATGTCAAAAATACATGCCGAGTATTTTCCATTCGCGACCTGCCTGAGTCTAGTCTGTATCACTGTATGAAGCATCCTGGGTATAAACAGAGATTCGTGAATTTGATCAACAGTTATCTTCTGATTACAGTATCTTTTAAGATGCTTATATAAGCTTCACTTGTATGTTTGTAACCGACTCTTTTGGAGTCAATTTTGAGTAACTTCAAAAGGACATATGTATTTTAATCTTTGTACACTTATCAAGAATCGGTGACAGTACAATAATTTCATGAATTTAATTTATTATCAAGTGAGACAACCACACTGTCTGCGGATGTGTATATATTTTTATAAGAAAACAAATGGGCTTGAAGTAGTAAGCCAAACTAAAAAGTGGAAAATAAATTATAGTTTGAAAAAATTTAAAAACACGCTTTATTAGCAACACAAACTGAAAAGTAATTCGAAAAAATCAATTTTGTTGTAAGAAAGCGTGGGTTGCTATACATCCATTGTTATAAATACTTGGTTGGGGGCTGTTTGCCAGATTAGAGCCATGATTAAAATATAGTTTATAGCATCCCACACTTTCTTATAACAAAATTAATTTTTTCAAATTGTGAACATAATATTTCAGTATCAATAGTGTTACAAAAGATATTAAAACAAATTCACTGGTAAATTTGGTGAGTGGATGTTCTTATAGATAATTGATGAACTTCTAGATGCTAGTTTCATCGAACAAGATGTTTGTTGAATTGGTAAAAATGGTTTCACATTTTAATTTCATGAGGAACTTTCATATTAAAATAATTCAATCGTATTGTGTTAGGCTGTAGATGTTAAATTTGGTCAAGATCCACCATAGGAAGGAAAGGTTAAAAATGAGAAATGAGAATTTTCTGTTTTTTATTTGTAACTAAAGTTACTAGTTTCCTTTTCAGGACCTTTTCAAACTTACTACATGGAACTAGTTTAATGTATGAGTCTTAACTTATACATTAAATTAGTTACAAATAAAAGTGGTGTAAAACATTAAAAAATTTCACTCCTCATTTTTCATGATGATCTGTTAGTAACGGCTACATTCATCAATTTATTGGAAAAAAATGTAATTTGATGTTCGAAAAAGACTTAGAAATAGAAGAATGAAGTCATTATTAAGACAGAAGAGATCGAAGTTTTCACTTGCTATCCAAATGAAAATAATTATACATCATAAGCTAAATTCCCTGAGTTGCATAATGAACGATTGGAAAAACAACAACAACCAGGACCGTACCAGGAAGTGACCGTACTTGAACCAAAAAACGACGAGATGGGAGAATAATGAGACAATTGAGTGCAATTTCACAATGTTTGAATGGGTCTGATGGTTCACAGTTTATTACGAAAATTTTAAATTCATTTTCAAGATCCACATGTAGCTACCCTAGTGATACAAAATGAAAAAAATAAATAAAAGTGTGTTTTGAAATATGAGTCTTTCTAAAAATATTGTAATATATGCAATTACCAAGACCGAGATGCAAGTGACTATATTTAGTTAAATTGAAGAGGTTATATTTTTAGGGGTGAATAATTTTTGGGAAAGAAAGTTTTTGGCTTTATACTACTCCATCTTGATACAAAAAAAAAAATGTGGAAGGAAGGAAGAAAGCAATCATTTTTATGTTGCAGGTTCAGAATTCAAAAAGAGTTAACAGTTTTGAATTTCATGAGAAGAGTTAAAATAAAAATGAATTGACCGGAAGACGATTGTAGAAGATACTAAGAACCGAAACGTGCTGAAGTAACTGGATTTGAAAACATTTCATGTTTTTGAAAATTTTCATTTTCATTCATCATTTATTTTCATCGTCTTATTTTTCATTATTCATTTATCAATTTATTTCAATTTTGTCGATCACATTTCTCATTTCTTACTTATTGTTCAACCCATTCAATGATTCATATTCATTTCAGGTCAACATACCTTGCTTTCTCTACAAATTGTCCCCTATATATTTTACTCATTGTTTATTTATTTTCACTCATTTTACATTTTTTCTCGTAGATTTTCGAATTAGTTAATCCTAACCAGTAACACTCACTAAGTAACATTGTCAACCATGTCATGAAAGGTATCCTATTCAGACTCCATTGTCAATAGTTGGTGTACCAGGTCTGTTGAAAAATAATGTGAATTTTTCTCAAAAAAGATTCATTCATTCATCAATTTCTATTTTGTCCCCTTCAGATATAATACACAGTTTTTTGTACCTTAAAACGGGGTTACTTTGCCAACCCTCGGCTTACTTTGCACCATGCCTGTAAAAGTGTATTATCATCCAATTACAGGATGCATTGTTGAATTTATACAAATTACTAGTACCATCCCATAGAGGGAGTTACAATCGTCACAGGAGCGAAATTGTACGCCGGTCAGAGGCCGTCAGTTGGATTTTCAAAGCTAACCTTTAAATCTGTGTTATTTGTTGGGTGGAAAAATATTCGTGGTGGAAGGCTCCAAATCGACGACAAATGTAAGTAGAATCTCATTCGGATTCATAATCATTGTTTCAACCATGTACGAAGTGTAAGAGAGCAATTTAAATTCGAACAATGATTTTTTCTTGTTTTTGTTATACGCATGCACCAGAGTGATGATGCAAAGTATCCCACTCGGAAGTGGTGCGAAGTATCCCGGTGAATTTTCTTTATCTAGTTTTATTGTTTATAGAGGATACCAAGGGTGTATAAAAGGGCCCTAGGCTCTCGGAGATATGGCGACTACACGCAAGAAAGTCTGAATACATGTTTAGAAGTAATTAGAAATGGAATGAATAGCAGAGTAGCTGCGGAAGCTTATAGTATACCACGGAGAAACATTATGAACAAATTGAAGAATGTACACACGAACAAACCAGGATACCCCGCTACTTTAACAAATAAAGAAGAAAGAACCTTTGTTTCCTGCATTCATTATATGAGCGAATTTGGGTTCCCAGTGACTGAGATGGAGCTTTGTCAAACATCAAGGATATTTTTAAATAACAAAGGTGGGTTTCTAGACATTGTTGATTACATTTTCATTTAATTTTATTATTATTGAAAAGGTAGAAGAATACCCCGTTTCAAAGAAAACCTTCCTGGCAAGGACAGGGTTAAATCCTTCTTGAAGACCTGACAGTCAGGTTTGCCACCAACATTAAGAGGAGCAGAACAGCTCTCAATCGTCAGCAAATGGAGGATTATACAGAAAATTTCAAGCAAACCTTGGAGGGGGTTCCACCACATGCAATTTTTAATTATGATAAAACTAATTTAACAGATAATCCTCGTCAAAAAAAGTTTTAACCAAACGAGGCATGAAATACTTATAAAGGATAGTTGATTTATCAAAAAGTTGTATATCCCTAATGATTGCAGGAAATGCAGTAGGTGAGGTTCTGCCACCTTATGTGGTATACAAATCAAAACATTTATGGGACACATGGACAGAGAAAGGCCCACCAGGTACTCGCTATGCCAATACAGCATCTGGGTGATTTGACTCAGAAACATTTTTTGATTGGTTTTTTCAGCTGTTATTGCCAAAACTGTAAAAAATTGAAGGTAAAAAGGTTATTATCGGCGATAATTTATCTTCGCATCTGAATGTCGATGTATAAGCAGCCTATAAGGATCATGATGTTCAATTTGTATGCTTGCCGCCAAATAGAACTCGTGTAACGCAGCCACTAGATGTGGCATTCTTTGCCCCATTGAAAAAGGCATGGCGTGAAATTTTGTCAGATTATAAAGAATCCCGCGTTGGAAGCAGATCAAGTGTGTTCGAAAAACAACCATTTTCCAACACTTCTAAGACGACTGATGGAGAAAATTTCTGAAAACAGTGCTTCAAATTTAATAGCCGGATTCAGAAAATGTGGAATCGTTCGTTGTGATTCAGGTCCCTTGCTAGAGCGATTACATAGCAATCATAGCAGTGTCGGCAATCAAGAGAATATACCTGCGATAGAAAATTCCTTTCTTGAATCTTTGGAAAATGAAAGAAGTGAGGCTACTCAGTTTCAAGTCCGAGAAAAGAAAAAGAAAATAGAAAACAACAGTTCCAGCCAGGGAAAGTATTGCTCACAGTGAAATCGATTCTGCTGTTTCACCTGGAACTTCAGGAATAGTTATCGAAAAAATCAAAAATTAAAAAAAAGGAAAAAAAAAGAGGACTCAGATGAGCTTCTGAAACTTAGAGATTCAGATGATGAAGTTGATGAAATACAAGACATGGGGGAAGAAATTGAATTCACTAAAAAACTTGAATCTGGTTACTTTACCAAATCTGCAGCTGAAAAAATTCAAGAATTAGTTCTAAAAGATATTCAGAAAGCTGTAGGTGAATATGTTTTAGTCTTATAAGATGGCAGTCCTTATCCTGCAGTCATAACCAAAATTGAGGGTGAAATGGTTAAGATTAACGCAATGGTGAAGTTACTGAAATCTCTGAAATGGCCCGAGAATAGCGATGAAATTTGGTATAGCTGGGACAAAATACTTGGTGGGATAAATGCACCTAAGCAAAAATAACAATATTCTGTATCTGAGTGTGACCGATTTGAATGGAATTAATGTTTTTCAGATTTGTGATTATATTTCCTGTATTTTTTCAAATAATAAACTATTCCAATCTCAAGTTGAGGTGATTATATGCCTAAATCCCTCAAAATTCAAAATTCCTATACCAAAAAAACCGCACACTTCTAAATTTAATGACGGTGTGGGATTTTTTTGCCTCTCCTGAAGTTTATTGTAGAAAAACTAGTCTTGAATGAAGTGGTGTAAAGTAAATCCATCGTAAAGCCTACTTTGCACTAGATTTCAATTGTACATATTTCCAATCTGGGTCTATATCATGTTGAAATTAGGTATGCACTTATTTCAACATCTATGATATTGATCTAAGCAATCGTACAATTTTTAGTATCCCTCATAAGGTATGTATCACAAGCTATTAAAAATAAAGTAAAAATGTCGAGTAAAGTAACCTCGTTTTATCCTTGAGCTCTCTTAGCGATTTGGAATTTATTTCCTCAATCGTCGCAAACGTCGTCCTTATATGGATATCTCCAATCTGGAGAACAGGAAAGAGTCCGCATGGGGCCAAATCTGGTGAATACGGTGGCTGAGGCATGATTACGATGTTGATTTTGGTGAAAAATTTGCGAACAAGCAATGACGAGTGAGTAGGTGCATTATCGTGATGCAAAAGTCATGAATTTCCACAATTCTGGAGTTTTCTTCGTATTGCTTCGCGCAACTGGTGCATAACTTCAAGATCATACCCCTCATTGACCGTATTATCACAGTAAAATACAACCAGTAGGCTCTCTTACCACGTGATCCGCCCGAATTGCCGGGGCACTTCAACCGCTCTTAGGATGAGATTCTCATCCAACGCCTTCAGTGCTGTAGTATCGAAGGAATCGAAGATACCACGGGCATCAGATTAGTTATAATGAACGGTCGGATATCAACACATGTGTGAACCACATGTTTCAAAGGTTGGGCTCTTGAAGAACCAGTAAAATCGCAGTACGGTATAAGTAAATCACCATAAAATCTTCTATGATATCCTTAAATTTCGTTTTTGTATGAGCGCAAGCCTATAACAAAATAACGAAATCAGCTCCGCACATTGTTTCGAGGTCACCGATAACTTTGTGCATTTATGAATGAAAGTAGTGGGAGTTGACTTACTGGTTGATTTTTACTGTGGTATGATCATGTGGCACTATTCCACGGTAATCGGAAAAAACATTGAGCAAAACTTTTACATTCGATCGAATTTGACGTCCTTTCTTTGGTCATGGCTCTACTGAGCTCTTCCATTAAAACGATTGGAATTTGGTTTTGATGTCATACCCATATACCCATGATTCCTCATCATTCATGACCCTTTAGAGCAAATCTGGATCGCCGTTGACGTAATTCAACAATTTCTGTGCGATGCTCATGCGACATTTTTTTTGGTCGAAATTTAAGAATTTTGGAACGTCCTGGGGCGTCCAGGCCGAATGTCATTATTCACATCTTCTCGACCTTATATGAAGAGCTTGCACCACTTGTAAACATTTTTTTGACTCAGAGTTCAATCGCCGTATGCCACTATCAACATTTCAAGTATTTTTGAGCACTCAATTCCATTTTTCACATAAAATTGGATGCAAATTCTTCAATCCATTTTTTTCGATAGCAAAAAATTGTCGAACACGCAAAACACTTCTAACTTTTATGCCTTTCACCAACAAACTAAACGTGAAAAATGCTAAACAGAGAGCATATTTTCGAAACGAGAGTACCAACATAGAAAGATTAAAACATCGCTAATCGAATGTTCGTAACCCGCGAAATTTGAACATTTACCTCATTCTTTGAACAGTCCTCGTATATATTCAGAAGAAAAAATGATTTTTTGTGTAATTTAATATCCGTAGAAATAGTAGTTGCTCCACATTACCTCTATCATCTGATTAAAATCTAAAAGGAACATGGATAATACACATATTTAACCTCCCCACAAAGTACCTTTCTAATAAATTCAAAAACAAATCTCTCTTCGTTGTGGATGCCCCTTCGAACAATAGGTCCTGCAGCGCCAAATGGACGTTTCATAATATTGAAATAAAAGAAATGTAAAATACATCCCACCACCATTTTTATCATAAGCCACTTACTTCTATATCTAGTGGCAGTGCTTCTGGATGATTTCAAAGGCCGTTTCTGCAGATGTTCCTTTGTTTTATTGTGACTTGCGACATTTGGAGTATTGACGGCATCGTATGTTTTCCCCACGAATTTATTCCAAACCGTTATGAACTCTTTCATCTTCAAGTTTGCGAGTCAAGTTCAAGTTCGATATGGATATTTATGTGGCAATTAACGATCGAGCGTAGTCGCTTGTTTTGGAGTCAAGATCACACACTCAGTGTGAGGTCTCTGGGTTGCTTGGATTGTATTGCCTGCCTCCTTTTGATGAGTTGATTCGAACCTGTAGATTGGTGAATTGTAGGGAATGTGAAAATATATGATTGAAAATATTGTTGAAAATATTATACAATACTTGATCAGAATATACAAACTCCATAATGGTAGTTCTTTTTCAGTATTCAGAAATTTATTTCGTCGTTATCTTTCATACTCGTACTTCAAACACGTTTGAATTTGATAACAGTGCATTCGATATTTAATAAATTATTATTGATCTGAACGAATTACCTGAACTTTGTAAATATCTACTGTTTCACATCATTCACTTCATGGTCCTCAACAATTTGGTTCCATAGTTTTGTTTTTTAAATCATAAACTCTGAATATTTTATTGAACCAGAATTTAACTGGTAGCAATTTACATGAGTAATATCTGAGTTGAATCACTGCATGGAAAAAATTTGAAAAAAGTCAATAATATCAATTTTTTCACATTTACTTCCCTAATAGCAATATTTTATTATATTAAAGAAAAATTTAGTCGATTAGTCGATTTATGTTGGAACGGCACTGATGGAATTTAAAATACAGAAAAGTATATTACATAAATGAATATGAATGATGATTTAGTTTTAAGGTACCTGATATGATTACGCTTTTCAGAATATTTTGTGAATTTTCAGCTTAATATTGTTGATATTTTTTAAAATTTGTTATTATCAATTGGGTAGTCATAACATCGCCTGTTGAATTCAATGATAATTGAAAATAAATGCAATTTATAATAGTAATAATGATAATGATACGTCTTTGTTCGCCATAAAAATTGCAAGCCAACAGACAATTATTATGAAGTCATCAAATGGAAAAATATTTGCATTGAATCATTAAATGGACAATATTTGTGGAAAGTCATCAATATCAATTTTTTGACTGTACTTTTCTAATAGTTATCATATCGAAAAAAATTTAGTCGATGTTGAACGGCACTAGTGGAATTTGGAATATCAAATAGTATACTACATAATCATTTATGAATGATAAATTATTTTGAAAGTTTCTATGATAACACTTTTCAGAATATTTTGTGAATTTTTACCTTAATATTGTTGATATTTTTCAAGATTCAATATTCCCAATCATGTAGTCATAATATTAGTTCATCGCCTGCTCAATTTGACGATGATTAAAATAAAATGCAATTTATATCGTTCACTTGGTACTTTTTAATTATCATGAAATCATCAAACGGAAAAATATCTAAATTGGATTATTTCATGGAAAATACTCGAAAAAAAATTAACACAGACTTCATTAAAAACGATTTCATTTACATCTACATTACAACTTTGAACTATTAAGTTTCTCACGTTAATAAATTGGATGTACGTTTCTCAAATAAAATAATTGTTCAAAAATCCACCTGAATGAGATTACTTTGATATTTTTGAAAACATACTATATTGTCTTTCGCAAATAGTATTTGAATAAGTGTGTTTCAGACACTTTCAGGCATCAAATATATTTTTTAATTCAATCCTTGTCTAATGAAAATTTCTAAATATTGAAGATTTTTGGTGTTTTAGGAAATTTTTTTGCTATCCAATCAGCCCCAAAACATTACAACATTGTTTGTCAACTCACTTTTCGAGCGTGCTTAAAATCCAAATGAGAACACTTCACTTTTCACTTATCAGAACTCACCCCAAACTTCAAGTCACATAAATTATACAACTGATTATACCGCTCAAGCACTTATATGTCTAATCAGTTTTCCGCCAAGTTTGTAAATATATAGTTCGTTATTACTGTTGTACTTTCACTAGCCAATGAGATAGCACAAACACTGGCTAAACCCCACCACTATTAACAATCCAGCGTGATTCTGTTATTCCATGTCGTCACATATTATGCAGGACTGATTTAATATCAACCGGACCAGACTGAGTTGGCGAAAATTCTTTCGAGGATGTCACTTCTCGCTATTGATTCAAGATTAAGTGAATTTTAGAAATGTAATATCTTGGTATTACACAGGGGTACACCGAGGGGGCTGTTAGGCTGCAGTCCCCTGTCTCTTTCACCCCGATATAAGAAAAGTTGACGTTGAAAAACTGAAAAGGTTTCTTTCTAAAAATACTTCTGAATAAACTAGAAATGTTTTATGAGAAAATCGAAAAACTATTTGGACTATTTGTTTGGGTGGATTGGTTAAAATAAGAAATAATCTAAAAAATAAATTACAAACACAAGCAATGGATGAAAACAGATAGCTAATGGTGAAAGTAAACAGGAGAAAATATTTTGAACTGAGCTAAATACTTCGATTGTTACTATCCATATTGGTCTTATGGTTATAACACCTATCACGACGATTATGGATATTGAAATTCGAAACAGAAAAAGATGGTTTTAATAAGGATTATATTGCTACCAACTCAAAAAATTTTGTGGCATTTATTATTGATAATTGGCAAATGTACTGAAGATAATTATTTTTCCTGGCGATCTTAGATAAACTATTTTGAAATCAATGTACAGAGTAGGCCAAATTGGACACTTATGAAGGGAAACTCTTGTTTTTAAACTAGATATATAAAAACAGGGGTTGTGTCTGAGGGTCGGATTCTATAAAAAAGCTAATGGTAAAAACCTCATATCGATATCTATCATCGTTTTCTGAGTTACAGAATATTTTTCGAAAAGGTGCGTTATCGAAAAGTTGCTGTAACTTTTTTCCTGTCAAAAACTTCTTGTTTCTATGAAAATATTTCCAAAGCACTTTTTTACATAGAATTCAATGGTGTAAAAAACCTATTTTTGCAAATGAGATATCAATAGTTATTGATGAAAAACTGTTTTTTTTCTGTATATTCCTGCATAGATTTTGAAAGACACACTTTGATCAAGTAGGCTTTGGACGACGCGGCGATGAAACAGAAAGAAATTATTCAGTAGCAGCTATCAAATGTTGAGAAAGCTTATCACAGCAGTTTCAATAAAACTGATAACAATTTATACTATATTTACTACTAATAATGAACCTTCATCAATAATTATGATAATGAACAAAAAATGAAATATGTATCTCTAGATGAGGTGTTCGAAATGTCTACCAGCTTCTTCTACACACGGGCAACACCTTTTCTGAACGTTTTTTGTCGAATAAATTAGTTCAATAGGAGTGAGAGAAGCAAAACTTTGCATCACTGCCGCTTCCAATTCCTATCTAGAATTGGTCGGAAATCTAAAAATGAGATCTTTCAACTTTCCTCAGAGGTGAAAGTCCATAGGCGTTAGGTCTAGTGACCTGGCCGGCCAAGAGTCGGGTCTTTGGTTGGCTATCCAATTATTAGCAAAATTGGATTTTTTTGTCCCCAAGTAGCAGTTGAAAATGCCGGCACTGCTCACATGAACTTGGTCTGTTCAAATATAATTTAACGAAAAATCACGCACTTAGTTAACCACTGGCAAAAAGCCTTGTGGCGTTCAAAATCTCCTGGTCTTAGTTGATGAACTCTTCTGGTCCTGTATGGCTTGAATTTGTGTTTTTTCCAAATCCTCCTTATGTTAGTTCTTGGTAGCCCTGTTGATATTTTCAAATTTCACCTTGATGTTTTGGAAATATTTTCAATAGTTCCTAAAACGACCATTTCTTCCAACTCCTTATCCCTATTTGATTCAGATAATTTTGGCCTTCAATTAGGTTGTGTCGCAATCTTGCGAAAATGTCTCTAAAAGATTGTCTTCTCTCTGGATACCTTCCGTGATACAAATTGCTTGCTGCTTCTGCATTTTCCCCGGTTTGTATGAAACAGACTATCATATTCCATTTTTCATAATTCTCATACTTCATCGCGAATGTGTTTGAAAATTCATCCAAAATCACTAATTGTAGAGTGTCTTTACTGCTTAAAATAAAATATGACAGCTTCCAGTAAAGATTTGCATTCTGTTTCATCGCCGCATCGTCCATAGCCTACTTGATGAAAATATGCGTTTCCAAGTCTACATGAAAAAAACTTAAAAGCTCTGTATTTCAAAGACGACTCTAGTAAAACATGAAGTGTGCTACATTTTTGAAAAGGTAATTTTGAGCTCCATTGAAATATTTAGGGATGTATAGGGTGTCTCATTAAAAAAAATGTTTTCTATCAATATCTATTGAAATATTTTTGTCGCCATCTATTTATGAATGGTAATTTTTTGACACTGCCGTCTTTATATATCTAGAACAATATTCTGCATGCCAGGGAGAATCTATCAGCTGGTTTCACATAGTCCTCTAGTACTACCTGCTAAAATATTCAACAAGCTGCCAACCAATCTAAAAAATAATATTAGTTATGACAACTTCAAATTTATGTTGAAAAGTCGCCTTACCCACCATGTATTTTAATCCATTAAGGAATATTTTGATTGTAAGAATTTTTAAAAAGGTTGTTTTATATATGACTTTTGTTATTTGTTTTTATCGATATTCTTCCCTGTTCTAGTCTATTAAATATAGCATCTCTTTTTTTGACATTATCCTGTACCTGTACTTTGCAGGTCTTTTGGAAATGAATGTGTTGTTGTTGTAATATCTCATTAAAAAAAAAAAGAGATATTTACATCATCGAATTCTACGTAGAAAAGTGCTCCGGAAATGTTTCCATCGAAACAAGAAATTTTTGACAGAAAAAAGTCACAGCAACTTTTCGATAAGGCTCATTATCGAAAAACATGCTGTAACTCAGAAACGACGATAGATATCGATATGCGGTTTTATTCATTAAGTTTGCCATGAAATTTGTCCCTCAGATATAGCCATCAGTTTCCATATATCTAGTTTTAAAACAGGAGTTTTTCTTTAAAAGGGTCCAATTTGGCCTACAGTGAACAAGGGATTGAACGAAAAAATATTCCGATACCTAAATTGCATATTTTCCCAACATATTTGAGGAAATACTTGTTTGGAGACAGTTTTGATTATTATGAATACGCTGATCCCCAAACTTGATGAAAATTAATAACACTACAATTTTCACACTATAAAATTAATTCAAGACGCGTTTGGCTACATGGTAGCTTTATCAGTACCGTGTGGCGAAACGCAACCTCAATTAAATTCATGATGGGAAAATTGCATAATTTTCATCATCATGGACAATTTCAACTATGTTCTTAACTGCACTTGTTCACATAATATATAGTGAAAGGATAACTAAGTTTTTAAAAAATTGGTATAAATTAACTATATTTCTGACTTGAAAAGCATTCAACTTATTTAATTCCAATTCTGCTATGAAAGCAACTGAAAAGTGATGATGAATCGAGTTTTTTCGTTTGGCCTTATAATATATGGCAGTCTCGTCATTCCATTTGGGTTGCAGATATCGGCTGCGGATGCACATCTTCACCAGCAGCAGGAGGTTGCATATCTTAATGAGGATCTAGAAGTGATTTCGAATTGGGGTGAAAGTAACCAGGTTTAATTCAATGCTACGAAAACCCAGGCATCGATTTTCTCCCACAAAATGAATGTCTCTGAACCGAATATAATAATGCCAGGACAGACAATTCAGCTTTCTGCTTCGATATGTTCGTTGGAGGGTTAAAATGGACACCAATATGTCTTGGCACAATCATGTTGTTGGAATTGCAAAGGCTGCTTCTCAAAAGCTTGAAACACTATTCCGAACCAGAAAACTATACACACCTCAGCAACTTTTGATGCTTTATAAAACTCAGATCAGACCTGCTTTGGAGTATTGTTCTCATGTATGGAGTTCCGCCCCTAAGCATACCCTGAAGCTGCTGGATTCCATCCAGAAAAAAACCATCCGCCTGATTGGAGACGCAAACATCACTTGCAACCTTGATAGCCTGGAATATCGAAGAAACGTTGGAAATTTGTCTCTTTTATAGATACTTTCACGGGAAGTGTTCAAGAGACTTGGCATATTTGATTCCACCAAGAGCGGTACATATCAGAAATACGCGACAGACTGTGGCTGTTCATCGTTTTCAGGTTCAACTCAGTACACCTCAGACTTCACCGTTTGAAAACTCTTTCATTTGGAGACCTGCGTTCATGTGGAATAAACGTTTTTACAAATGGATTCAATCTCCAGCGATTCAAATCCAATGTGAATCATTACTTTCGCACCGGCATCGCTCTTAGAGCGCCTTAAGATTTATCCTGTAGTACTTGTGTTTTTTCCTTAAAGAAAATTATATCACAAGAGAAAGAAGAGGATAAAAGTTCTTTTCATGGTCAAACAACCCCTTGAATCATATTTTTCATTGACCTATACAAAAAAAGAAAAAAAATATTCCTTTCTAATTATCTCGAAACTAATATTTAGAATAATCATAAAAATTAAATAAATACTAAAACTAAGGTTATACACGATATAAAAACCATTCTGTGTGTTTCTCTTTGCATAGCTCTACCAAAATTCATAATTTGCCATTCCAGTTGAACATTTTCCGAATTATTTGGGTATATCATTTTAAATTTATAGTTGGAATGTGTTTCATTCGATTCTGAAATCTTCATTTGAAACACGATCATTTTCTTTCGCAAGGCTCAATATTTTCCAAGTAATTCTATTACACTTTTTCTTCATATTTTCCATTTCGTAACATATTGCAATATATTGAGCTTCTTTTGGTACATTTGTATACAGTATAATATTCACAATAGCTACCAAAATAATATAATTAGATTTTATTATCTTCAATGAAAATGATTTGTCTTCTCTACTGGATGTTATGTTTGTTACTTACTCTATCTCTTTATCACTATCATTATTATTATTGTGGAATATTTAAAAGGATGTCAGACGAACCAAAACTTTTGTCTCCCCAGGTAGTGTTCCAAACATCAACTCCTTCAATAATTGGGATACAATAACGTTCACATATCTCTGTATATTAATTTTTCTTTTTTACTAATAGATTACCTACATAACCGATCGGAAACAGAAAATAACGAATCGAATAATTATACGCTCTTCGGAAGAAAAATATATGTACACTTGAGCTGGTCATTGAAATGAATTATTCAATTATACGCCGTACCTATTTCAGACAACAAAAAAAATATATAATGACTTTAACTCGTACAAGATCCTCTTCAAAATTACTTTGAATCGTTGAAGATTCGTTACTGAATAACGTAATGAGAAATATTCTTTTCAAATTACTTCAAATCGTAAAAGATTTATCATAATAAATATAATAAATGTACACGGTCCTCTCCAAAATTCCTTTGAATCATTAAAGATTCGTTACCGAACCTTGTTGATACTTAGAAATTCTTTTTTGGTAATTGAGCAATTGAGAATTGTAAATGTAGACTAAATTTCATAAACAATTCTTAATCCATGCTGATTCTAATAACATACAGAAAAATGGGCTAGGATGTTCGAAATTAGGTACCTCCCATGAGGCACTGAGGTACGGGGTGATGTACAATAGCATATCAAAAATTTGCTAAGATGTCACCCGTGTGTGGTGTCGGATCCCACAATCTCGACAAATTCATAGCTAAATTCTCAACAACTTAGAATGCTCATAGATACACTTCTCAGGTTGCCTCCAGACATGGATTCTCCAAGTAATATCTTGAGAAAAAACAGTAAAATGACAATGAAAATTTAACTTAGTGAAATATAAGAATTATTTATTCTAACAGAAGTAACCTTCTTGCGACAATCAAAAACATCTTCAACTCAATGACAAAACTAACGCATACTTTTCACCTGAAAAATTACAATAATTTGGTCAGACATTTAATCATTATGGGAAATTGCAGCGCACATTACCCCTATGGGGAAGTGCTATAAACGACAGACATAATCATCACAATATGGTTCTATTACACAGTTGTCAAACCTTGATGAGAACCCTTAGTACTCGTGCTACTCTTCCAAACTCATGGTACCCTACCAAAAGATGGTTGCAAATGTTGAATTGGTCTTCATATTCAAGGAACTACTCATATTCTCTTTTATTTATTCTTTTGGAAAAAGTCCTTCCTGTTTGGCCAATATAAAGTTTTGGACAAGAACCACATATCCTGGTCCATACGACAGGAGTTTTTTTTATTTTTGATAACTACTCAAATTTTTATTTTTCTGTAAGCCAGAATGGACATTAAACAAATTATATATGGGTTTTTGAATATTTTATTGAAAAATATCACAATTTTTAATACCTAAAAAGTCTTTGCAAAAAACCCTAACTAAAGCTCCTAAAATCTAATCTATCGTTTACTATCCTATCAACAAATTTCTGTTGCCCAACACATCCTAAGCTTTGTCCCATTTTCACCCTATCTCCCGGTGAAATGGAGAATTTGAAGCTGGTAGGAGCCTCAAATATTAATACTATAGTCGAGCCCATTCGAAACTCTCCAATGAGTTCGCCTTTTTTCAGTTCTATTGAACTCCCAAGACAAAGATCTCTGCATAATTTCGATTTGAAGGGCTGGTTCGTCTGTAGATTTTTATCAAAGTATACTTTTACTGTCCCAACATTCGTAGCTCCTGCAAGTAAGAAACTGCAATTATTACTTGAAATATAAAAATAACTGACCTCAATTTCTTGAATGTTGAAAATATTTGGTACATCTCCAATAACAGTTTACACAGCATTCTGTATTTTTGAAATTGAATTGATTATACTTTATTATCAGAAGATTTCTCAGGTGGATATTGTTGTAATACGAATGCGAGAATATACTACATTCGTCTGCAATGGCTCATTAGAGAGAGCTCATCTCAACGCATAATTTGCAGCGCATTATATTATACGCCTGTGCGCATCAGGTCTATCAAACAAAGTCTAATAATTGAGTCAGTCACTAGTCCAAATAATATATCATTGATATCACAATCTGACAGGTTTTGAAACATTCCTTTGAATTATTATTAGTAATAAGTCTACTGGCCAAAATCCTTTAAAAAACATGCGAATAAATTGAAAAAAAAATACAATATAACTAAAAATGAGGATGTGAAATACAGAGAGCTGAAAAGAGCTTCGGCAAATATAAATACAAAAGCAACAATGGTTCCTGAAATGTATAATAGGGTCCTATCAACAAGTAACATTTTGACTGTATTTCTGAATCTATCTTACATCATGATTTTACATTAATTCGGACTGGCAGGTGATTGATCAGTTTAATACCAATATAATCGAAGCTCTAAGTAGGGAGCTCCACGAATAATAGGCAGTTAATGATTGTTATTGTGACTAAGCAAATATAAATACAAACGCAAAAATGTTTCCTGAACTGTATAATAGGGTCCTATCAACAAGTAGAATTTTGACTGTATTTCTGAATCTATTGTACATCATAATTTCACATTAATTCGGACTGGTTTAATACTATTAAATATAATTGAGGCTATAAGTAGGGAGCTCCAGGAATAATAGGTAGTTCGATATCATTATTGTGACTGCATATTACAAGTATAATAAATGAGGGGTCATGAAAGCTGAGAAATGTTTCTCCATCAAAAAGATAGTTTCCAAAATAAATAAGGGGATCACTCTTTTTTGAAGTATAAAAGTCATTTGGAAAAAATTTGTAGCTGTTCTTGAATGGAAATAGCCTAGGTCTGTAGAGATGACTCTCAGTGTGTAGCAACCTGACACCAAGTTTTTTGCCTAAGTTCTTGGTATGGTCTTTAAAACTTCGATCACCAATAATCTAGCATTAGAAGTGTATAATTTCGTTTCCATGATTTCATCACAAAGCAGATCTTAGATAAGTTGCAGTGAATAGTAAGGATGGTGGTTTCATTGATAAATGATAGGAATGATATAGTTAAAGTGCTCCATCAAATGGTCAAAATTAACTGGTAGTAAATAGATTTTTAAATTCAGCTATTCACTAAAATAACGTGCTTGTAATGCGATTCCAGTGACTTACAACTCTGTATTGAAAATTTTATAAGGAACCTATCGAAACAGGATATCTGTTTTCAAAATGTGTGTGATTAAGGTTCAAAATTGCTAGCATGATCCTACACAAGAGCAAAAACAATTAATTAGTTAATTAGTGTTACCAAAGTGTACAAGAGCCGTCCACGAAAGGTTCAAAATTGCTAGCGCGATCCTAAACAAGAGCAAAAACAATTAATTAGTGTTATCAAAGTGTACAAGAGAGAGCCGTCCATGGAAGTTAATTCCAGAAGCGTGCAAAATCTAAGTGTGCATAAGTCTCTAAGCCTTTACCATGTCTCCTATTGTCAACTGTTTTATTTGCCACACTTCTGATAATGAATCTACGGACTTCCATAACCTGTGATAGTTGTAATCGATTTTTACACAAAAAATGCTCTGGTCTCAATGCAACTGAGATTATAGTCATGGACCTCAGGGGTTGCTGGCAACTTCGCTTTCATTGCAGAGATTGTCAAGAAGGTCTTTTGCAAGTCCCAAAACTGATAAACGCTGTAGAGGAAGTACGAATTAAAGTGAATAAACTCTAATCTTTGGGTAACAACACAACCTATAACCCAATTGCCGTAATATCTAAAGAAATCATGATTTCTGAGTTTCAAGAACGCCAAAGACGCTCCTGCAACCTGATGGTCTTCAATTCAACAGAAAGTGACGATGAAACCGGAAAAGTCAAAGAGGTGTTAGGTAAAATAGTGATGTCCTCCCCCACCATGCAGAGGATGGCAAAAAAGAATTCCAAAGGGGTTCAAGTACTGAGAGTAACATCTGAGTCTACTTTTGACGTAAAATAATGAGGAATCGGATTTAACAATCAAACAGCGTGAGCAGAAGCTTTTGAAGAACGAACTGAAAAAACAAGGATGGACAACGGAGAACCCGACATTGATATTAGATTTGCAAATGGCTGTCCTAAAATAGCAGGCACTAAGAACCCCAAAAACTAAATTTTCCTCTCATATCACTCTTTTCACAACATAACCAAATACAAAGTTGTTATCGAAATATTCGCGGTCTTCGAACAAAATTCAATCAACTGTATATGAATGTAGCCATAATTTCCTTTGACGTTCTTGCATTCACTGAAACGTGGCTGAAAAATGACATTGCAGATGCAGACTGAACAGAGCAGACAAGCTCGGCAAGCAGAGGAGGAGTCTCACTTATTGCTGTTTCCAGAAATATCCCCAGTAGACTGTTACCTTCCACGAACGAAATAGAACAAAGGTTTGTGTTAGCTGAAACTCCCGGATGTAATTTTATTCTGAGCACAGTATATTTTCCACCTCTCTCAGCAGCGGACAAATATTCAGTGAAAATTTAGATAGACTAACAGAGAGATCTATGGATATACCAATCTTATTCTGGGTGATTTCAATATTCTCAAAGCCATATGGTCCCACGACGATTTATGTTCTTCAGCCACACCAATTGTCAGTTCAAACAGGGCGTAAATTGAAACAGTTAATGTTGTTCAAATTCTGGAAATTTGTGAATTCCAAAAGTAATGATCGTGGAAAAATCAAGGCAACATTCTCTACAAATCAACGCCAGTAAAACGTCTGTACTAGTTTTCAGTTCACTGAGTCGGAGAGAGGCCTTGAGGAATGTAACTCACCTGGAAGTAGATGGACACGTAGTTAGACCATCAAATTCTGCAAAAAATTTAGGACTGATTTTAGATAGTGACCTCAAATTCACAACTCATCTTAACAGTGTTAGAAGGGCAGCTTTCCTGAACTTGAAACTAATTTTCAGTAATAGGCAATATCTTAATAAAAAAACAAAATCACTTCTTTGCGAGTCTTTAGTTCTTTCAAAATTCAATTATGGAGATTTTGTCTATGGTTCATGTATCACCTCAGAATATCAACGACGAATACAAGTCACACAAAACGCATGTGTTCGGCTCATTTTAGGAATAAGGCGTAGACGACGAGTTTCACAT
>WOGR01001582.1:0-19508 GCA_015342045.1 Leptinotarsa lineolata | reverse complement strand
TATCCCCAGATGAAGAAGTCCAGTGGCGTCAGGTCTGGAGAGCGAGGAGAAAATTTAAATGGCCCATTGTAGCAAAGCCACTGATCTTCGAACATCCTATTCAACAACCCAGCAACGGTATCAGTACTATGTGCAGGGGCTCCATCCATCTGATACCATAACTTGAATCGGTATTGTTCAGAAACATGCCTTATGGATTCACCAACTACATTCCTAATTATATGCGAATATCTATCGCTATTCAAATTCTCTTCATAAAGATATACCTAAACATAAAATTCGGTCTTCCTTTATAACGCAAAAAAACATTAAAACTCCATGAATCTCGGAAGTTGCGCTGGCAAACGAGCTTTGGATTTTCTGCTGCCCAATAATGACTATTATGGCGGTTGTTCATACCATTCTTGGCAAATTTGGCTTCATTTGTCCATATCATGTTCTCCGTGAACTCAGGGTCCTCCTGTATTTTGATAAGAAACCATTCGCAGAATTCCACTCGTGCAGGTAAGTCGTGAAGTTCAGCTGGTGATATTAAAAGGGACGCCACTGATGTTTGATTTAAATCCGGTTTATTGACGAATATGAAATTCTAAGTGACTTTTCCGCGTCTTTCAAAGAATTTTCTGGATAGGCTGTGAAATAGGCCAAAACTACAATTTCGATGTCCTCATTGTATACGAGTAGTTTTTTTTTGTTGATGGCAGACGAAAAGATCCGAAATCACGGCAGTTTCTGAGAAGTCTTCTCAGAATATTTTTATTGGGTCTGTGTAGATTTGGAAATCTTTCAACAAAAACATAAGTTCTGTCCATTATCTTATCGCATTCACCATTAAATTCAGGAAATTTTCATTAGAATACCCTAAACGGGACATTTTGCACACAAATATAAAATTACAGGATACACGTCAATTATATCGCAACAAATTTTAACATATTTGTTGTAACTTCATTTGTTTTCAAAGCTTTCTTGGTTTTAGGTGGAAATTTTGACCATCCTGTAAATTATTTTCGAAAATTCGATAGACCTGTTCATGACTTGATGCTGAAGGTGTGATTCTGTGAAATTTCACATTTTCAACTGATACTGTCTACGAGTTATTATTTTTTCGGAGTGATGCTGTGACTGTCAAATTTTTCAGAAAAAAATTATTATCTCGAAAACTAACAAATTTGGGGAAAGGCATTGTAATACAACGTGGGCCTAGAATATGCAGAAAAATTCAAACATGTAATAAAATACAAGGTGTTCCATTTGAAGTAACGAAGTTGCTCTCAACTTCCGGTATAACAGAAAGAGGAGTTGAAAATATTTTAGTTGACAAGGCCATTTTGTAAGACTCACTACTACTAGTTCTAAACCAGATGTGGAGATACTAAAGTCTCTTTACGGAACCAGATTGAGAAGTGAGTTTATAAGAAACATAGGTTGTACTGGGAAAATATACCTGATAGGGAGTTGTACCTGTACAAATTCGAACAGGGAATGCGTGTCACTAAAAAGATGGGAGAATAACGCAATAAGCCCATGAGGCTGTAGTGGACTTGGGAAATGAAGGCAAGTCAGACGGTCCCCAATTAGTAGAAAATAAAACAAATTCGGCAATTTCACTAAAATATGTATGACATTGGTCTCTTTCAAGCTATGAAGGTAATTAACGAGCAGTTTTGACCTGTAAAATAAAAGTTCTGTGTTTTAGATTATGCTGCTCATTGTTGATGGTTTCACAAATCTGATAAGGAATCATCAATATAGAGATATTCAGCTGATTTGTATATCTGTCTGAAAGTGATTTCATTTTTTTACGAATTCCTTGTATGAGCGGAAAACATTGAATATTTTGAATTCTTTCCTAGCACAGCATGTGGATAAAAAAAATGGTCGAGGCTCTCGTAGATAGTTACTTCAATTTTAATTTGTCAAGCATTTTTTATTGTCATAAGTAAGTGTTAGTGGAGAGCAATCCTTCAACTAAAGTTGAACAATTAACATGAAATTTTCATCTGAGTTTGATGTGCATGATGAGTTCCAAGTTCCTGGTTTCCTCAAAAATGTCCAAATCACTATCATCGAATTCAATTCTATTTGTGGTTGGAAGAAAGTATTTGAAATATTCGGGACCAAACACCAAATGAAAGCTACTGATATTTCTTTCTCATCTGTTAATCTGAATGTTACTGAATACAAATGTATATTGCAGAGGTTTGGCTAAATCATGAATACACTTGTGTGTTTCGAATGACATAATAGAAAGGAAAAATTTAAAAAACACTAATGAATGTATATTCATTGGAGTATGCACTAGTCAAATTCACTACATTTGCCGAATAAGTATGTAAGTATCCATTTTGTTGGAAATTTGAACAAGTTTGCGATCAAATTATAAATTGAATATAGATAAATTACTGAACTATACTCAATTACAGCGATATTCACTAATTACGTGAGGATACTATTATTACCATCAATTATCTCTACTGAGATAAATTATTCCACTCTTCATGATACCTCAGTTGAGTTCGCTTCAATAAAAGCTTGTTTTAGAAAATATTATTTCATTTCATTTCATTTCCAGTTTGTATATATGAACCTTTCTATTCCTAGATCCAGATGTTTTTCCTGTGAGTTTTGAAATAATCAGATTAGATGGTATTATCGGTGAAAATGATAAGTAGAGCATTCCATAATCGATTGTTATTTTTATAATAATCTTCAATAAGAGCATGAAACATAATAATGAGAAAAGACTGTGTTGAAAATGAGAAACAGATAAGACACAGAGCAAAGGAGGAAGCAAAGAGAGTACAAAATAACAACATTTAAGTTAGGGAGACAAAATGCAGATAGAGAAAAGACCAAACAAGCCTCATACCAATTTGATCAAAAAGGGGCAGGCAATTTCGACAAATAACTTAAATTTTGGTACTGCTATCGTCCTATTGAATCAAATGGTCATTTATTAATTCATTTTGCTGGACATGTCGAGTTCAGCAATTTACATAAGAAACCAACAAACATTCTTAGATAATACCAAGCGAAGCGGCAGAATAAAAAAATATACGAAAGTAGATTGTCACCAATGAGAAAATTATAATTTTAGGAGTCACGTAAACATTTACAAAAACATATTGACATAAAAGGTGAAAATTATTGTGAGTCATCTACAAAAAGGAATGTGCACCACCGAAATTACATGTTATATATGAATACGTTAAAGATTGAAGGCCCTAATGAAAGTTACTGTGATAGTTCGAAGTCGTGGATTGAGGTACCTTAATATAGAGTTTGCGCTGAATGCTGGCAAGTTTCGAAACAAGTTATTTGTTACTGGTCACCGTGTGCCAGGCTGGTGCGACATACAATATTTTAGACTGCTCTTCTTTTGGATGATCTAGCTTCTTCTATATTTGGCATGAGGGAGGACAATTCCATCACTGTTTCTTCCACTTTTTGCGAAGCTCTTTCGCAAAAATACCTAGGAGTCTAGCCAGACTTCTAGGTATATTACTGATTTTTTTGGAAGCACCGCAACCCCTTGTTCATCAAACTGGACAGGGTTTATTCTTCTTTTTGTTGTTAGGAAGGCCGCTTCAGTTTCTTCTGGGGCTAGTTCAAGTGCCAAGTCTCCTAACCAGTTTGATACCCTCTGAAGTGCAGTGTTTGCAGTGGTTATTAGACTCTCTTCGCCTTTGGCTATCACGACCATAGCAATGTCGTCAGCGAATCCAATCAGCGTGACATCATCCTGTTGTTTCAGTCTCAGGAGACCGCCGTATAAAGTATTCCAGAGTATTGGTCCTAGAACGGATCCTTGAGGTACACTGATACTAATTTCTTTTGTTCTCACAGTATTATCTAATTTCATGAGAATCTCTCTCTATGACAAATATGACCTCAATAGAGGTCACGCATAATCTACGGTGTAGCCTGGAGAATGATTGTCCTGCCAACCTTGCGAGCTTCAACACATATTCTTTAGCACCCACCTTTTTTTCCTCTATGAATCCAAACTGACGCTCCGATAAACCACCATGTTGTGTAATTTTCTCCTTGAAATTACATTTAGTTCCGTTGACTTTCCTAATAGTAACCCATATTGGTTTTGAACGAAATTGTGAAATATTTTGGTTGAATCATCAGTTATCATAGTCCGAAATTGTACTCAATTTGGACATGACTGATAATCTGTTATATCAGATGAATTCTAACTTTACGGATAGGTTCTACATGATTGACTTTCCAAATAATAATAATGATAGTTTATTAACCATTTGTTGGTACACTAGGTACATATGGTAGGTCCTTACAGTATAATATTTCAATTTATTGCACTAAAAATATACGGACATATGAATAAATAAATAAGTGAATAAATAAAATCTGTCAATTTGTACATACGAATTTGAGTGTCTGTATATAAAAAAAATAAACAATCAATATTGTTAACCATCAAAAAGGTAAAAGTCATGTAAGGTCTGTGTCTATCAAATTATCGTTCATAAACTCTTGGTAACTATAAGAGCACTTTTTGAGTAGAAAGAATTAAATTTTGTTGTGAAATATCTTACCATTGGTAATTTGTTTCAGCTGATTTGGTAACTTATTATAACAAATGATTACATTGTACCGTGGGGAGTTCTCATATAATGAGGTTCTGTGTTGTGGAATTCTCAAAAAAGCTCCATGCCGTGTATTATGTTCGTATTAAGATCCATTTGTCGCAAAAACCGATAAGTTGTGTCTTGCGAACATAGCACATTCAAAAATATAAAGGGATATTAGGGTTGGAATCTTTTTTTCTATAAAAATAGGCTGGCAAGTATCTCTGAAATTCAAATTGAATATAAGTCTCGGGATTCTTTTCTGCGCCACAAAAACTCTATTTGACTCTCTTGCTGTTCCCCAAGCCATGATATTTAAACTAAGCCGAGAGTGAACCATTGCGTAGTAAATATTTAGCTACAAATATTTATACTACAGCTGCCATTCCTTCCTCAGAACTATCCGCGAAACCATGAATTTCGCATGATGAATAGTCAGAGGAAGATATCATTCTAGAAATTTTGATATCAGATAGTTAGGCTAACTCGGATTTATAAAGACTCCATGTGTCAATAACGTCTGGAGGAGGAGGTTGGTCCCAATCCAAACCGAGACACCATAGATATTGGATGAGATGCTATGCAGTAAATGTTATAGGAGAAAGAAATCCAATTGGATCGAATATTCTAGCAATTTCAGAAAGCATACCCCTTTTTGTGCATGCATTGTTTGCAGCTGATATGGAATACGAGAAATAATATTGAGAGGGCAACCATTTCAGACCAAGGATTTCAACCATGGAATCTTGTGTATCAAAAGAGAATACATCTTGCTGGCAGTCATCAGGAGAAATTTGCAAGGAGAGCAGGATGATTTAACGACCATTTTCTCAAAGAGAAGCCACCTTTCTCAAGGAGAGCAATCAGATCAGATTGAAGTTTCTTTGCACCCTCCAGCGTGTTACTTCCGGTGACTATTTCATCAAGATAAACATCACTGCGAATAACACGAGACGCATCTGAAAAACCGGATTCATCTTTAACCGGCTGTAACAAGCACTTGATTGCAAGACAATCCATATATAACAGTTGAAAATCTGAAATCTTGCACTGCATCCTGAGGGGAGAATCTCCACAGTATTCTCTGGTAATCGCTGTAAGATTCCTTAATTAAAATTTGTCTGTACATCATTTTCACGTCTGAGGTGAACACATATTTGTGGAGTCGAAAGTTAAGAAGAATACTGATGAGATCTCTCTGAAGTTTCTCCCCTGTGAGCAAAGTGTGATTGAGAGAGAAACCTTGGGGTGACTTACACGAAGCATCGAAAACGACGCGAAGTTTTGTGGTAGTACTATTGGGGTTAGATACAGCTAAATATGGAATGTAATACATATTGTCAAAAGAGCAGGGTATGTCAACAATTTCCATGTGGTTACATAAAAGATAAACTTTCATGAAATCGGCGTATTGTTGATGAAGAGAAGGATATTTCTTCAAATGATTTTCGAGTGTGTGAAAGCGTTTGAGGGCAATAGATCGAGTATCCCCATAAAACTCATGAGACTTTATTACACCTAAGAACTGCCGGAGGTCTTTCGCTGTTTCGGGCCATAGATACTCCTGGATTGCGGAGACCTTCTCCGGAAGGAGATGCGTGCCTTTGACAGGCACAAGGTATCCAAGGAACTTGACTTCTGGCTCTTCAAATCAGAATTAGGAGGTGTTGATGACGATGCCGGACTCCTGGAGACGTTGGAACAGCAGATAGAGATGTTATTTGCTCTCAGACGCAACAAAGAGGTCGTCAATGTAAGCGTAGCTTCTCGTCGATGAACCGCTGGAAGATCTGTGCCGTGTTGCAGAGACCGAAGCTCATCGCTGGGAACTCGAACATCCCGAAGGGCAAAGTTATCGCCATTTTCGGGATATTGTCTGGAGCCACAGGGATCGGATGGAAGGCGCGGACCAGGTCGATAGTGGAGAAGACCTTCTTTCCGCACAGCGTCTTGGCGAAGTTCTAGATGTGGTGCACTGGATAGTGGTCAGGTATCGTGCGGGCGTTGAGCGTACAGTAGTCGCGACAGAGACGCCATTCGTCACCTTTCTTAGGCACCATGTGGAGAGGAAAAGCCCAGATTCTCTCTGATGGGCGGCAGATGCCCAATCGCAGCATGGACTCGGATTCCCCCTTGGCAGCGTTGAATCGGTCCAGGGGAATGCGTCGCGGTTTGGCGGCGACGGGCTGACCTGGCGTCTTGTTGTTATGATGCATCGTTTTGTGCTTCGCGTTGTTTGTGGTGTTGCATGCACCATCAAGACGAGTTATTACCAGGAGCTGTTGAAGAAGTTGGTTATATCGCGAGTTACCAGCGATTGTTTTGATCCCCGCGACAGTCGCGCACTTGGACTTCTATCCCGCGACACATGAACTCGTCGTGCGGTCGAGCAAGCATACGTTGCGCAAGTCGACGAGGAGTTCGAAATGGGAGAAGAAATCCACACCGATGATCACCTTAGATGACATCGCGTCATCCGCGATGACGAAGTTCCACGTGAATTCGCGGTGGAGACTCAGGTTTAGAGTGCCGTTAGCCGCAGATAGCTCGAACCCGGTTCTCACCCGACGGCTACGAACAAGTTCACGCGGAAACACGCACAAATCGGCGCGTGTATCTATCAAAGAATCAACGGCACACTCCCGGTCTGTTGAAAATAGGTAGCGGTGACTTGTTTAGCCGGTCCGAAACCTGTATTGTCTATGTTCGAAAATGACGCGTGAAATTCAAGGAGTACTTACTCGTATAGCTGGTATAGTCAATGTACGGAAACGATGCGTAAAATTCACTTGTATCACTGTCACTCACAAAAAAATAACAATCACGTCGGGGTCACCAATGTCGGGACTGGTGATAGGTTTGCCGATGATTAAATGTATCAACACCAAAACACAATGACTAACAAAACACGAAATATAGAAGCATCAGGTGTTACTCGTTTCACGGCTGACACCAAAGAGAGCTATCATCTGTCGATTTGTTCTCACGTGGAAAACCGGAAATTCAGTCCTGCCAACACAAATCTCGAGTATTCGACCACTCGATTCTCGAGTGTTCGATTACAGTGTTCGATTTTAATGACTGCTTAACAATAGAGAAATTGAATGTTTCCGAACTAAGTAGTTTTAGTCAAAGCCCCTACATGAGAAATCCTCAAAGCAACAATTTTGAGGCTTGGGATTTTATGAATCAATCCCGTTAAAAGTGCAATATGAGAAAAATAATAAAACGTGGATTGAGTAAAAATTATGCTAGCGATGCAATATTTGAGATGAGACTCAGCAGATAGTATTTGTCTTTTTGTAATGGAACTAGTTATTCAACTAGATAGGGAAAATTCTCTAGGTCATATTATTTCACTATCAAGTTGAATGCTTGATGTTTTGAATCTTTCATAATCACCGACAGTTGAAATTTCATCGGGTATGTCAGTGCAACAAATATATCTCGAAATGTGTACGTCATTTGCACTCCATTTTCTAAGAATAAGAATTGCGGATCTTAAAATAAAGGATATGTCTTTGCGTCTGCTTTGCAACTTTTCTAAATCATTGGACTCGATTAAAAGATCATCTACATAGAAGTCCGACAGAATTGTTTTTGAATCTATAGGATATTTAGTTTGATTTTGTATAGCTACTTGATTGATGCATTTGATGCCTAAATATGGTGCGCTCGTAGTACCATAAGTGATCATATTGAGTTGGTAAGTAATCAGTGCTTCATTGGGAGTATCTCTCCAGAGAATTAGCTAAAGTGGTCTATGGTTTGAATGAACCCGAATTTGCCTGTACATTTTACTGACGTTCGCAGAAACAAAATATTTGTAAAGTCGAAATCTAATCAATATATCAGAAATATCGTTCTGTACTTCAGACCCTACAAGTTGTAAGTCATTTGAAGACCATCCAGAACTGGTTGGACAGGAACCATCAAATACAACTCTTGATTTGATGGTAATACTGTTTTCATTTGAGATACCGTGATGAGGTAAATAATAAGTATGTTCATGAATCTTAATAGTTTCTACCTTACTCATGTGACCCAACTACTAGTATTCATGGATAAAATCTTTCTGAAAATTGTGATACTTAATGTTTGTTTCAAATCGTTTTTCTTATGCCAAAAATCTATTAATGGCAGTTTCCTTTTGATCACTTAACTTTTCAGTTAGTGTTTCAGAGG
Source organism: Leptinotarsa lineolata (assembly GCA_015342045.1). NCBI lineage: Eukaryota > Metazoa > Arthropoda > Insecta > Coleoptera > Chrysomelidae > Leptinotarsa > Leptinotarsa lineolata. Next base: position 10,722 of record WOGR01001582.1, on the reverse strand, counting down.
CAATTTTACAATGAATTGACATTTTTTATATCGTGTGGTGGTTTTCAGAAACAATTCTTAACATTGAATGTCATCTTTTGACATATTCAGAGGCACGTTCACCTCATTTATTTCCCAGAACTTTCTTATGCGTTTGTCTTCTGGCACGAAATCTTTCGAAAAGTTGCATGAAGAAAACATTGATATGTAAATTGTTGTGCCAGCGACCACCCAACCCAATTTGGTGTTTTTTAAAATTGGCCATTTTCCTAGTTTATCCTATGATCACGTCTATATTTTGTGAAAGACAAAATTCTGGGTCAGACAGACAGATATTTTCCGGTAATGAGAAGGAAGTGTTTACTCATACAATACCAGCTGTTTCCCACTTTTCTACCCGCGTTACCGTAGGAACCTACCCTTTGTGTTATTCGAGGTCATGATCAATCTATTTACCAACCTACATCTGAATCATCTAAATGTAAAAATCCGTTCAGGCCGGTCTCAACTCACCTACACAGTAGATTTATGAACTAACACCTATCAGAAAACAACTACTCTCCTGACTAATACCACAAAGGGGGTTGAATTATATCCAACAGGTGTCAGTGCAGAATTCTTCACAGAAGTAATTCCTTCATATGCTTTTGGCGATTTAACTTCCGAAATCGATTTTTAATTATTGGAACACACTTGCAGACCGGTTTTGGGTTAGTTGGCCGCTCGTCAGTGCAAGGTAGTGTCTATCATCAACCTAAAGTCGATGATTTCCAATAATTAAAAATCGAATTCCTTTCAGAGTATCATTCCTCGAACTAGGCAGAAGCCAACGTCCAACAACATCGCCCCATCTGCCTGTCGATGTACTAACCAACTGCGTATTTACATGGCCCAAGACCTCATTTGAAGACAAAAAACTTTCATTCATACAGTACGTGGGCATACTTGAAGACTTGCTTTAAATCAAATCATCTAAATGAACAATTCATTCAGGCCAGTCTCAACTTACCTACACAGTAGGTTTATGGACTGACACCCATCAGAAAACAACTACTCCCCTGGCTGATAGCACGAAGGGCGTTGGATTCTATCCGACAGGTGTCAGTGCAGCATTCTTTACAGAAGTAAGTCCTGCATATGCTGTTGGCGATACATCTTCCAGAATCGATTTTTAATTATTGGAACACACTTGCAGACCGGTTTTGGGCTGGGTGGTCACTTGTCACTGCAAGGTAGTGTCTATCATCAACCTGAAGTCGATGATTTGAGATAATTTAAAATCGAATTCCTTTCAGAGTATCATTCGTCGAACTAGGCAGAAGCGAACGTTCAACAACATCGCCCCATCTGCCTGTCAATGTACTAATCAATTGCATATCCACATGACCCAAGACCACCGGTGTGAACTTAGCAGCTGAAAGGTGGCAGCCAAAATCCCGAAAATTGTGGTTGAACTGTCATTTGATTCGGAAAAGCGTCTGGAAAGTTTTTGAAAACGGATGACTTCCGAAAATGAAAACTGCGATTTAGTGAAAAATAAAAAATTGGTTTAGTTTATTTTGAAATATCTCAAAAACTAATTGAGATTTACGAAATCGAAAAAAAAATTCGAAAAAATGAAGAAACTTTCTATAAAAAAGTCGCGACTCCCGGAACTGTTGGACCAATATTTATAATTTTCCCGGAGCCCTGGAAACGAGCTCGAAATCGGGTGTTTAGCCGTGCGTAAGCCGTGCCTGTTTGAGCCATTTTTTACAAAAAAAAATTTTAGCATATAAAATATATAAATTGAGGATTAAAAAAATTCAGGCATATACTCAAAAGATAAATGAACAATAATCTGTCGGTAGACAATTTTTATTGCAATTATTCGATTCATTACGCTATTGTTAATTAACAATTTTTTATCACTCTATCATCAATATTACAAGTGTGATATTTTCTAAACTATGAGTGTGGAAATTTTTTCTTCCGTAGAGCTATGATTATTATGGTTAAGAATCGATTTTCGTTCGAAATATCAAAAAATTATAATTTTTCAGTTATTTATCAACAATTTTTAAATGAAAAAGATCAATATATAATCGAAAAATTTTTTTTATTAATATCACTGATATCTTTTTTCTTATCAGAAGCTAGATAAATTTTTCATCACTTGTTGTTTAAAAATTTGTTATAAACAAATGCATTGTTCATAAATTAATTCGATTTTTTTTGGGAATCTTAGTTAAATGAAAAATTCTGGAAAATTAATTTTTTTTTTCCAAATATCAAAAAACAAGATAAATAATGATGTTTTTTCAAAATGGTTCCTCAATATTGATAATTAGTTGTAAAAAAAAACTGTTGATTAACAAATGCGTTTTTTTTTATTGTAAATTTTTTTAGAAACTCTCCAATTTGAAAAAATCATAATTTTTATCAAAGATTGACACTCCAAAAAAAATTCAGTAATGTTATGAACGATGCATTTGTTTATAACAAATTTTCAATCATTAAGTGATAAAAATTGAAAAAAATCATTTTCATGCTACTTCTGATAAAAAAACATATTTTTTATATTTTCGAACAGAAATCGATTCACAACCGTTATAATCATAACTTTTATAGTTTGAAAAATATCACACTTGCAATATTTATGATCGAGTGATAAAAAATTATAAATCAACAATGGCATAATAAATCGAATAATTGCAATGAAAATCTTCTACCAACAGATTATTGTTCATTTATCTTTTGAGTATATGCCTGAATTTTTTCATTCCTCAATTTATATATTTTATATGCTAAAATGATTTTTTTGTAAAAATGGCCCAAACAGGAACGGCTTACGCGCGGCTAAACACCCGATTTCGAGCTCATTACTAGGGCTCCGGGAAAATTATAAATATTGCTTTTACAGTTCCGGAAGTTAGCACGTTTTTATAGAAAATTTCTTCCTCTTCTCAAATTTGCTTCTTGATTTTGAAAATCTCAATTTGTTTTTGGGATATTTCCAAAAACTGAACCAGTTTTTCATTTTTCACTGAACTTTTACAATTTTCATTTCTGGAAGTCGTCCATTTTCAAAAACTTTCTAGACGCTATTCCGAATCGAATGATACCTCAACCATAATTTTCGGAGACTGCTGAAAAAAGTTCGAAAAAAAGCTCTTCTTGAGTAGAGTATAATAGGAAGAAATGAGCATTATAGATGTTAAAAATGATCAGTATCTCTATTATTATCGCTGAACGAACACCTTAGGCAACTCTTCCAAATATATCTATTCAAAAAGCAGATTCAAAAAAAATTATAAATATAGGATGAGTGAGAAATTATCTTTCACTGATAATATGTATTGCTCTCAGACGTAGTAGATGAGACGAGCAGTAAGAAAGGGTCAAATAGTGAAATAATTAAAGGGGCTCAGATAGAGTTATGAATTTTAAAAGTATTCGAAATTCATAGGAGGAAAAAATCTGTGATCATGATTTTATGTTATTAAAATCAAATTCGATCAGCGTAGTAAAACTGGAGGATGAAAACTCCAGATGGAGGGGGTCACATGGGAATATAAATTCAAAAATTAATCGAATCTCATAGGAAGACAAATCCTGTCACGATAATTTCATGTTGAAAAAATCATATTCGATAATAATATCAATCTGTGAAATGACAAGATGAGAGCGTCCGTCGAAGGGGGTCAAATGGGAATATAACAAAAAAAAATCGAAACTCATTAAAGTAAAATTCCTGTCACAATAATTTCATGGTGGAAAAATCGAGTTTTGTCATTATATTATTCAGCGGAGAAGATAGAATAAGACGAAACAAAATCCTGTCAAAATAATTCCATGTTGAAAAAATCGATTTCGATCATTATATCGATCTGTGAATATGACAAGATGAGAACACCCGTCGAAAGACACTCATAGAAGGAAAAATACTGTCATGATAGTATCATGTTGAAAAACTCGAGTTTTGTCATAATACCTATCAATCTGTGGAAATGATAAGATGAGACCGCTCGTTGAAGGGGGTCAAATGGGGATATAACTAATCAAAATTGAATTTTATTGAATGAAAAATCCTGTCACGATAATTTCATGTTGAATAAATCGAATTCGATCATAATATCATTCTGTAGAAATGACAAGATGAGACCGCACGTCGAAGGGGGTCAAATGGGGATCTAACTAATCAAAATCGAATTTTATTGAAGGAAAAATCATGTCACAATAGTTTCATGTTGAAAAAATCGAGTTTTATCATAATATAATTCAGCAAAGAGCATAGGATGAGACCGCCCGTCGAAGGGGGTTAAATGGGATTATAAATTCATATATACATCTAATCTCTTTGAAGGAAAAATCCTGTCACTATAATTTCTTATTGAAAAAATCGAGTTTTGTCATAGAATCATTCAGTCGAGAACATAAGATTGGACCGGCTCTCGAAGGGGGTCAAATTGGGATATAATTTATCTTGAATTTCAATATTACAAGAAAAGAGGTATTTAGGATGAAAAGTTTTGAATAAAAATTGTAGAGAAAAAACTTCCGAACAAGTTTTATATCCAGAGTTTTTTGTCTATCATGTGAATTAAATGAGGTATGAAAACTTTTTTTCCATGAGATACGCATTCTACCTTATTTTATTGGCTTCCTAACAGAGAGCAACTTATAGAGTTGGTACATGCGGTGGGTGTGCCTGAGAGAGCTTTGTTGGATTATAATATTTGAATTCATTCTTGTACACGCTGTTTTTATAGATAGATTATTTTCTGTGTTTCAAAATTTAATTTTTGGTTCTTCGCTCTTTCATTATGAAAAAACGTTACCTTCCTGTTGATAAGGCTTTTGAAGCTATATCAATAGCCTCAAAAGACAAAATTCCTTCATATAACCTAAATATAGTTGAAAAAGATATTTGTCAAGAAATTGCTGTTTCTCTGTTGGCGTTTGTAGTTGAATTCAGAGAATTGTAAATGATAATAACAATTTCAGGAATTATTTTATGAGGAATTTTATGAATTCTCATGTTCCGACCACGAAAGTTTATAGTACCTTAAATTACGATAATTTGAAGAACATGCTATTTTCAATGTACATTGGTCTAATGGAGTTGTGTAGTTCATATTGAAGTGATGTTTTTATTTACGCTACACTATGTGAAAAATTTGTTATGGAAAATTCGATCAATAATAAAAAACGAATTAATTACATGTGGAAAATATTAAGAAAAAAAATTTTGGATGAAAATTGCGGTAATTGTAGTATAATGGACGATAATCAATTTGATGATGTTTCGATTGAATCATGGATGTAAAAAATTCAGATTGAATGTTATTGATAGAACTGTTTAAGTATTCAGTACTCCTTTAAATTACAACCATCCATTTCATTCAACCAATCACGTGAAAGGGGTGGAAAGACGATTGATAAAGAAGAGAATATTGAATGAAATGTCATTCTCTTACAAAAACAAGTCCTTTCTGTGAGCTCACGAGAATATTTTAAATAGAGGTAAAAATCTGCAACAAATCAAATCTGATTCAGTCTTGAGGAAGATAAGGTCCCAAGCAATGGCACATCTGGATCGTGACAAAGACGATCTATTTGATTTAATATTAATGCAGAAGGATCACCCAGAGTATATTACAGAGATATGTCTCCCGTTCAGCGTAAAAATTCATAGCGTTAAACAGTTGTGTGTTTCGACAGCCCAGAATAAAAAATCGTCAGGAATCATTTATTTTGATGCAACAGGGGGAGTCGTAGGAAAACCAACATCAAATTCCAAAATAGTTCATTTCTATACAGCGGTAATCAAGATTGAGAAACCTGAAAGAATATATCCCATATTTTCTATGATTTCTTCGACAAACGATTCGAATTCTATTTTCAAATTGTTGGATGACTTTAGATATTTTTGCGACGACAACAAGTACTGGCCAGCAACTTCAGGTGTTGTAACAGTTTTGTCATTCGCAAATGTAATAATAATAAAAATAATGTTTATTGACAATCTCAAAATACAAAATACAATGGACATTACATTACATCAGACAATAAATAAGGGCGGGATGAATTCCACTAAAACCGATTTGGTTGTGCGTGGAAGGGTTTCCGGTTCTTGTATTGCTTACAGGTGTGCTACTTGCACGGGTATAGACATTAAAAACTAATTTATGATGAAGTTAATTTTTTAGTAAAAACTTATAGCTACTTTGAAACATTATGGATACGTTAAAATAATTGAAACCTCATAACTATGTTGGAACATTCTAGATTGATTGATTCAATTGTTAAGTGAATTGGAAATGGTAGGTAGCTTGTTATTGACTGCTTTTGTTAACTTTCGATTAAGACATGTACTGTATCTCTTCCAAGTTGAACAATGAATTTTTCGAATATTCTTCTGATCATATTCAGGGAATAGTGCGAAGCAAGATGTGCTTTGAATGTTTCAAGTGAGTGATTGAATATTTCAGATGATAGGTAAGTGTAGGTTCGTATTTCTACATTTCTTTTGGTTCGCATTGTTTGGACATGTTCATTTTATTCATGCTTTGTTTCATATTTATAATTGATTCTTTTGAGTACAGTCTGCGGTCGAGTATACCTGCTTCTTGGAATAGTATATTGGAGAAGTAGTTGTTTCTTTTTTTCCATAGATTATTTTCAAAATCCTTTTTTGGAGGACATCTAACTGATTCAAATGGGTTTTAACTGAACCACCTCAGCTGAGAATGGCGTGTTGTAGCCTTGACTGAACAAGAGCGTAGTATATCATTTTTAGGTAAGTAATGTCAAGTATGTTTTTCAATTTTCTGAATCTATATAATAAGCATCTTAATATCTTCGTTATATTCGTTATGTGAAGATCCCAGCGTAGGTGCTTATCAATTGTCACTCCTAAGTATTTTATGTCGTTTCGCGAATGTATTACTATCATACTTCCGTTATGTTCAAATTATCGAAATTGGATAGTGTGCTTTTATAATTGGCAAATGGAATGAAAAATGTTTTTTTGAAGTTGACAGTTAATATTTTTTGACTGAACCAACGGAATATGATTTTCAGATCCGCTTCTACTTTGTGTTTCAATGCGTCCCATGTTTAATCTGTATAGAGGATGGCAGTGTCGTCGGCGAAGCTGATGATGTTTCCTGTTGACATGTTTGACAATGATAAGTCATTTATATAAATGGAGAACAGTATCGGTCCTAAAACTGTACCTTGGGGTACGCGGTAGTTGATTACCCCTTCTTCACTTAGTACATTGTTGATTTTCACTACTTGTCTTTTATCAGAGAGATAACTAGTGGGAAGTTTGTTCGGTTCTTCTCGTAATCCTATATCGTCCAAAGTTTGTAACAACTACTCATGGCTAACAGTGTCAAAAGCCTCGGCCAAATCTAGGAACACGCACAAATTGGACTGACTCTCATCTAAGGACGAGGATACTTCTTTGGTTAAGTGGGCAATTGCATCGTTTATTGACATTTTCTCTCGAAAGCCAAATTATTTATCAGATATTATTTTATGTTTGTTCAAGAAGTCATTCATTCTGTTTTTGAGTGCTTTCTCAAATATTTTTGCAAGACAGTTATTACTGATATGGGTCTGTAATTCGATAATAATGTTTCATCTTCATTTTTGTAGATTGTTGTAATTACGGCTTTCTTGAATCCATTCGGACATTTGCTAGTAGCAAATATGTTATTTACAAGGTGGGTAAGAAGTGACAGAATTTCGTTTAAGATTTCTTGGATCACTTTTGTGCTTATTCCATCTATTCCTGGAGTTTTTTTGGAATCTAGTGCTTGAATCATGGTTAATATTTCCTTCTCGTCTACAGGGTTGAGAAAAGAAGTTTGGTGAAGCTTTGTTCTATTTTGTCTTCGTGACGTTTTTGGTATTTTATTGGAAAGCGATTCTCCAACTCCACAAAAATATTTGTTGTAAGCATTTGCTTTTATTCCATCAGAAGTCAATAGTTCATTGTTTTCATTTTTGACGTCCTCAATTTTATTTTCTATTTTATTGCCGTTACCTATTTGCCACAAATTTTTTGGTAAATTCCTATTGTTACCTATTTGTGTTTTATAATGATTATATTTTGCTAGTTTGACTAATTTATTCAGTTTTGTTATATGTTCCTAATAAGTTTGCCTTTTGTCTGTTTTAGTGGGATTTTTTCTGAAGTCATTATATATTTTGTTTATTTTTTTTTTGTTTACTGATTCAAAAAGACCTGGAGTGATCCAATCATTACGTTTTATTTTATTCCTGTCAATTTTTTCTGCTATAGTGTTTTTAGCAATGAGATGTTTGAGTGTTTCTGTTAAGTTAGTTAGGAGTATTTCAGTATCTGTCTCACTCAAGTAACTATTCTAATCGTGGGACTTCAAATCTTTTCTTAAGTTGTTGAAGTTCGTAACATATTCAATTTTTGGTTCGTTACAACATTTTTTCCATTCCCCATGCGAAGTTGGTATACCTAGAATTGTCGTTCTGTGGTCTGAAATGTAATTCTCATATGTCAGTGCTGTACAATTTTTGTTTGCTCCAGAAGAATTCGATTTCAGAAATATCTGGTCAATGCAGCTTTCAGATGTACCTTGTATTCGAGTCTTGCAGTTAATCATCGATTAAAAACCTCTCACTGAGTATATTCATGTAATCGTTTATCACTCAATTGTTGATATTGATGTTAATATTCATATCTCCGATTATTAATTGACTATTTACTAATGTATTTTTTGTTTGTTCCAGATAATTTCCAAAATGTTTGACAAAAATTTCCACGTTTGTACATGGTGATCTGTATATAGCTGTCAGAAGTGCGTTTTGCTGTTTATTGATCTTTATTTTCAATTGTAGAACCCTATTCATGTCAATTAGAATTGTTTTTTCTGTACAACTAAATGATTTTTTAAGATAGACTACAACACTGTCACTTTTATTTAGGTTTCCTCTAGAATAAAACATATTGTAGTTTGGGAGTCGAAAAACACTACAGTCGTCAATAATGAATGTTTAAGTTAACACTATGCAGTCGTAGTCAAAGTCCAGTTGTTCAAAAAAGATTATTAAAACGTACGTGATTTGGTAATTTTCACATTCACTAAAATAAAATTCGTGAGAGTTTATAGATCAACACAATTCCGGAAAATGATGTTTCTAAAGTTGAAGGATTTTTATTATTTTCATATGTTACCTCAACTGGTATTGCCGGAAAGGAATTTATCACCTACCGAGAAAAAATGGACTACAACGGAACCAGTTAGTTTTTTGGAAAACGCACTTGTGTCCGACATAAATTATCATAAACAACTTAGCGACAATCGTGACTACGTAGTAACATCTATTTCGGAAATTGATTTTTCAAAAGATAGCAGTAGAAGACTATTTAACTCCTAACGGAAGAAAATGGTTGAGTAGTTTCATAGTAGATCATTGTTTGCATATTTTCAACTCGGAACAGAGATACCAAATAATTTCAGTAGGCAAATCGTCAATAATTTTTGGTGAAGAAGTATTGATAAAAAATTTCGGAGACTGTAGACTTTCATAAAAGTACAATAATATTTCCAGTTGCGAATCACCATCACTTCATTTTATTGAATGTATTTTTTCCGAAGAAACAATAACTGTCATAGATCAGTTGGGAAAAGAAATATTTCTCTTGGAGAGGAATCGTTAGAACGATTTAGATATTTTCTTAAGTTGAAACCACTAGAAAGTCAAAATTGGACTTACAATACATTGGAACATGTGATACAAAAGGACAGCTTCAATTATGGTGTATATGTCATAAATTTTTTCATTAAAATTGTGAAGCAAAAAAATTTATTATAAAATTTTGATACTTCAGTATTCCAAAATGATCTGAAACTGCTTCTACTGAAAAACAGTAAAGACATGCACAATATCTGTCTAGTTTGTAGACGAATGAACGAAATACAGTAATCATTCAAGTGTAGAACTTGTCTGATATGTATACATAAAAAATGCCTGTTGACAATTTTTGATATAAATGATGGATTGGAAATCACAGTGAGAACAATAAATGGAATGTGTGAACTGTGTAGATTATATTGAATCAATATTTTTAAAACTGACATTTTTTTGGAACCTATTACGTCTGTTATTTCACAAATTTTAAAAAATTATCCTGAGAAAAATTTCAGATCAAATGTGATCACTTTTCATTTTATTTCAGTATTTGACAACCCTACATCTTTTGCATTCAATGAAATGTTCTTATTCTCAGTTCGTTTTTCTCACTCTGAATTTTATTGGTAGAATTTTTTCTTTTTCTCAAGTCTTCATGTAACCGCCTTCGAAGGCCTAACTAATTTTTTGCTTTTCACAGTATAATACCATTATTGAATTTGATTCATTCCTAATACAAATGAAGTTATGGTGACAAGATTTTTCTTTTCAGGATTTTCAATTCATCATTGAATTCATATCTCCATTTAACCCCTTTGAACAACCGATCTCATCTTGTGATTTTCACATATTGATATTATGATCGAAATGATTTTTTCAATATGAAATTAATGTAACAGGATTTCTCCTCCGATGAGTTTCGTTTTATTTTTGTATTCAAATACCCGTTTGACTCCTTTCGACAGGCGGTCTCATCTTGTCATTTCCACAGATTGATATTATAATTATCGTCGCTGAACGAACACCTCAGGCAACTCTTTCAAATGTGTACTTAAAAAGCAGATTAAAAGAAATTATATA
>WOGR01001581.1:1618-19510 GCA_015342045.1 Leptinotarsa lineolata | reverse complement strand
ATAATTAATCTCAATATGAAATTATTTCTCAACCTTTTTCTCAACGCCACATTCCAGTAATTCTAACCTCTAAACAAAAACTACAGACTAAAAAGTTTGGCATTGAAAAATTAAAGGAATCTAATTTCTTTACATATATCTGACAATATTCAATTACCCCTCAGTAAAAAACAAACTTGAAAGTTGATTATTTCATTCGAAATATCTCCAGCCAATATAATTTCGATTATACAAGTTAAATTAGGTTTGGCAACAAAAGTTTGCAGTCAAATTTTTGAGTAGAATATATCGTGTGAATATGAAATTATTCATCATTATAAATGATTTCATTTCGTCTATAATTGAAGCAACATACATTATTATATACATGGAAACGATTTGATATTGCCAATATCAAGGCAAATCAATGATCAAATTGTTATTTTCACTCGATAAAAGTCAATAAAATGCTTACTTTCACATTCACCACGTAACATGTCTCAAACTTCATGCATGTCGACAATTCGTTCATTAAATTTGAACTGTCAACTTATTGTACCTACAAGATAATACCATATAACCTGGTCATACTTTTACAGACTAATTAAATTCTAATACAAATTACTACTATACTATACTATATTATTTTACTATAAGTAGTACAATAATAATCTGTGTTATTGATGACTTGTTTATTTTGTGGAAATTCATGATCACGATAAACGTAGTGGAAATTGGACAAAAAAGTGTTCATTCATCTTATTAAAATAATAATAATAAATAAATTTCATTATCAGAAGAATAAATCTTATCGACGAAGCGTATTTGAATGAGAAAGGAAATATATACAAGCATATATATACTAAATATTTAAAATTGAAACCTATAAAATTATTTATACATGCATATTCACACACACATACAGTGTGTTAAAGCCAAATGGAATAATTTCATTATTTTGGTTACTGTACATATTAAAAAAAAAAAACCGGAACACATCAAATGTTAATTCGACATTGTTCAACTTGAAAATTTTACCCCTATCTTCACCCCCCTCTGAATGACAGGTACAACACTCAATTTTTTGAATGGGAAGTATGGGTTTGTGATATATCCTTTGAAAGGTCTCTTCATTCTCTATTCAAAAATGTTATCGCTTTCAAGTTTATTGCAACAATTAAGATAAAATAAATTGAAATCATGGGGTTACCGAAATTCGATAAAATACACTCAAAAACTAAAATGTAATGCAAAACGTAATGAAATGTAGAATCCGAAAAATAAATATGGATGTTAACGAAATAAATGTTTAAAATGTTCATGGCGAACGTCTTGGCATCATCCTAATCTCAAAACTGTCTTCTAACATTATTTTACAGATCAAGCGTGACCGACCTAATCTCAAACGTTATTCGTTCTTTCAAGTCATTCAAATCTGAAGGTTTAGTTTTGTATACATTGCTCTTTACATATCTCCATAAAAAGAAATCTAATGATGAAAGTTCATGTGATCGCGCTGGCCATTCAATTGATCCTCGCCTCCCTATCCACCGATTGGGAAATGTTGTATCGAGATATTACCGTACATCAGCTTGGTAATTTGGTGGTGCTCCATCCTGCTGAAACCATATCGTATCCACTGGAATTCGAGGGTTTCCTGGATCAGGATATAAATTTGCTGAACTTGAAGTGGTGCCAAATTAATATCACCATTCAAGTTGCCCTCAATGAAAAACGGATCAATGATATGGTTTCCTAAAATCCCTGACCAAACATTAACCTCTTGCGGGTAATGCGTTTTTTCTTCTCTCATCCATTGAGGATTTTCCGTTGACCAGTAGCGGTAATTTTGCCGATTAGCGTAAGCATTAAGAAAAAAAGTACACTATCAAAATCATCTTCCATGAGCTCTTTTAATATGTTTACTATCGATATATGACTAACATTGAATGAGTGGATGCCTGTTTACTCGATGTATGTGGGTTCTTAAACTCAAGCATCACATCTAATTTGAGTTTATCACTCATTGCATTGGCAGCTCCTTTTTTCATCTGCCCCACATGACCAAACTCGTGAAACTGCTCCTCTATTTTGCTTATTGTTCCTTGAGATATGGGCGGTAAATTAAGAAATTTCTCATAAAATAGGAGAGCTACTTCCTGTTTTGTTTGGGTTTTATCTCCGTAACCAATAATTTTTAAAACTGTTATTTCATGCATTTCCGTTAATCTAACCATTTGTCAGAATTGAAGTTGACGAACTTTAAACTCAAAGTAAAATACTGACAACTAATGTTGTAACATACAAAACATGTTGACAAGAAGTTTTAAACTAACGTTGTCACGAAAATTATTTACAGGTTTTTAAAGAATACCATCTAAAAAGAACATTGCTATGGTTTTTGCTTACTTTCTTATTATCAATACCTCAGTTTGAAATATGAGTTTATTGCAATGAGTTTTGAGTGTTCACTGAATTTCAGTAACCACATGATTTTAATTTATTTTATCTTAATTGTTGCATTAAACTTGAAAGCGATAACATTTTTGAATAGAGAATAAAGAGACTTTTTAAACGATATATCACAAGCTTATACTTCCCATATAAAACATTGAGGGTTGTACCTGTCATTCGACGGGGGTTGAAGGTAGGGGTAGCATTTTTTCGTTGAAGAATGTCAAATGATAATTCAAATTTGACGTGTTTCACTTTATACTGTTGACAGTATTATAAAAATCTAACCAGCAAGCACCTAATATTCTTTTATGTGAAACGTGGCTTTAAAATGATAATTAAATATCATTATTCAATCCTACAAAAGTAAAAGTAACTTTATGGTAGCCATAATATAAGTACATACACAAAATGATCAATAAAAGATTTTATAAATACATAAAATTCGAGTGATAACCTAAGCTTCTCTCAAGTTGAACAATTTCCATATTAAATAGTTCAAGTTATATCAAAGTTGTCACTTCTGTCGGGCGTCCCGAGACGCACACGTTTTTTTCAACTTGTACGCTAAAAAGTCATTTTGAAATCAATAACTGTTTATCTGTTTGTCCTGCCGATATGAAATTACCCCATTTTTTTGTTCATTCAATATTAAATAGACATGTTTTTGTTTTTTTCATTAGTTAAACTTTGAATAATTTTCCTATACCCAACCGCATATTATTAAGAAAACGGTCGTTCCTTAGTGCGACTCTGTACTTGTCTGGGAGATCACGTGCACTATGCCTGATAATGTATTGGAACACTCCATCCCTTGGATGGTCAGAGTATACACATCTTTGAAAGAGTTACTTTTGAAATTAATTGCTTTCTTCCTTTCTTTGGAAGATCTTCCTAAAAATATACCCTTTTCAATTTATGCAAGAAGTTTTACACTGAAAACTATGTGAATTATCTTTGAAGAGGCTACATACCATTTTTTGTCAACTGGGCGTGATGATTTTCTGGTTATTTTCCTCGATTTATTTGCGAAAAAACGATGAAACAGTTGAAGGCTAGGTAGCGTTTACAAAGTTTTTCAGCCATCACTCGTAAATGCAGTAAACCTGTTCAACCGATTAAATTGAACATGGTGCTCCAATTTTTCATGTATCCTGAAATTTTTATTTTGAAACAAAATTTTTTGAGTTAATATTATCGTTTCCTTTTTCTGGAGCATATATCCCTTGTACACCAAGCTCAATCGATCAAAATGCGCGCAATCCTTTGATATTAAAATTTTACATTCAAGCAAATATTCAGTAAATTTTTTTAAATTATGGATTTAGTGAACACTGAATATAACCTTGATTATTGGATAGTTACTAAAATCTTTCGAAAATATATCACTTGAAGTAAAACGAATAATCCCACTCAGTACGAAGTTCACTACCACAATGAGTATAGTATTAAATTCCGAAATACTAAATGTATGAGGTTACGGAATCATAATTCGTTATCATTAAAAATAGGATACTGTCATGTACATTGAGATAAGATTCGGATGATGTGATATTACAATATTCGAATACAATGTGTTCAATCAGAAACTAAATAGTTCATTCAGAGTCCAAGGTTTGATCGTTCAAAGTGCGATCCTGAACACAATCGAGATTAATACATATGACTAAGTCGTCAATTTGAAGCTGTCCCTACAGGAGTCTCGATAGGAGCAGAATAATAACTTGGAGGAATTTATTCATATATAAAAAATATCATCGGTAAACTAGAACCATATGCAAGTGAAAGAATAGTATATTGTTCAACGATCGAGAAATGTCATCATTGCTCGTAAAAAAATGTTTGTCGGCGCGAGCCGAAGATGAGCATCGTAAATCATTCGAGAGAGTAATTACCATTTCTTGCGCGTAGAATACTATACTTTTTCCATTACTGAAATGTCAAAAGTATTTCAAAATGAGATTTGTGAAGGATATTCCCAATAATTAATAAGAAGCAACCTGGAGAGCATTACAGAAAATTTACAATTTTCGTTATTTCATTCAATCTCAAATACCTAATTTGCATATTGAGAGGTCAAGACTGGTACTCAACTGTTGCGAAGGTGGTTTTCAGAATAACTTTTGAAAAATATCAATTTCTTTACCACATTACCAGCTTCTGGTGAGATAAAACACGTTTTTACTTCCGAGTTCATGTTTTTATTGTTGTTTTTCGTTAGAAACCATATATATCAAAATGAACTGTCAGTTAAATTATTAAGTTTGACGTTTGAGAACATACTCTCAAAGCTAACTTGTGAATGAAAATAATTCAAACACAACTGTGAAGTAATGAATTTGATCATTTGTGATTGACTTCAAAGGTTGTGAGTTATGTATCTGGTCATGATGTGAGTTATAAATCATTGCCCACTACCCAACAAAAAACGGTCCCATAATTAACGCTTATATCAATTTTCATAGAAAAACCTATTTTGTATAAACTGCATATCAGAAAAATGATTCATTTGATAGAAATGCACAAAATAACAACTCAACAGATTCATAGATATGGAGGTAATAAATGAAAATTTGTCGCCTAATTCATGGAAACATTTGAAAATTCACCATCTATATCCCAAAAGGGAATTAATAAAATAGTTTCACGACATATAAGGCATTTAAAAAAGCAGCTGCCAATATAATTCGCGATGACACCAAATTTGAAATCATACTTGAGTATGAGGGAATTCCACAAACTTCTATTGGAACATTAAAAAAATAAAATGTATTCCTCTAAAACGATACCAAAGTGGTATCAAATTTATTTGCTCTGAAAAAATATAATGTAGCATCGCATTCCAGTAATTGACATTTAAGTCTGTATAGTATTTGTCAATATGTTTAGTCACAGAATAATAAACAATCAGAATTGCCACTCCTAACGAGGAAAAATTAGATAAAGTCTCTCTCGCACACACAGAACACTAATTTCTCTGGAAGAATTTCCCTTCGATTGTTACAGGCTAACGGCAGAGAACAATCCGTTTTAGAAATTCTGACCACAGAAAAAGGATAATTTATTTATGTCACATCTGCGGTACAGAAGTCTGAGGTTCACATTTTTAACAAATTTATTTGATTCTCTGAACCCAACTTCGATATAGACGCCACAGCATCGGTATGTTTTGTCAAATTGAAGAAAATTTGCGAAATTGGCTTTCTTTAATCAGAGGCGCCGCCACCTACTGGTTACTCTTAAATACTCAAGTGGAATAACAACTTGGTAACTATCGTATTGAAATTCGCCCATTTTTTCCTTTGTATAATCACATTCATTATGTTAATTATTTGTTGGTGAAAATGATACAGACGATTAATAATAGGTATATTTTCAAATCCCCACAATCGAGAACTGGTTTAAGGAGAAAAAGGACCAATTTGAAACTTTGAAATCGTTAGATATCAAATTCCCACATATTCATAAACCTCAAAGTGATGTTAACAAATTATCCAAATTTGAAAAGTTGGGTTTCAAAGTAAACGTTTTTAAAAATCCTCACTCCAATTCAATTGTAGAAAAAATAATTATGATAAATGGTGTTTATTCTCAAAATAATACAATAGATATGTGTGAATATGAGCTGAAACTGGAAAGGGCGAAGATCAGTTGGTTGTATCACGAGATACAACCTATGGTTTTTTCCGCTAGGCCATGTTCATTAATTCAAACATCAAATAACTTGAGAAAGAGAGAAACAAAGCTCAAGGTTTTAAAATGTTTATGTTGATTATGAAAATGAATCCTAATCAATTTCTGATATCTTTTTATTTTATTTTTGAAAGTGATCCAAGCAAGGCTCCGCAAATGAATTGCAACAGGTTGAAAAACTTGAAAGTTCAGTAGCAAAGTATTACTGTGAAAAGTATGAAATTTTACCTTCGCAAGCTGCATGTCGTTAATGACCTATCAGTCGATTCGGTAGAAGAATAGAAAACACAAACCTAATTAAAATTGCAACTTACTTCATCAAATGTGGATTTTTAATCATTATGAAAAATTACATCAATTCAATTTTCAAAAAGTGAGAGAGAGTTCACAATCTGATTGAAGCAATGAGAATATACGCGTTTGATATTTATCCAGATAGATTGTGCTTGAACGTATTTCGTAAAGGATTATTTGTTAACTCATTCAAGCATATTTTTTCGATAAACATTATTGTTTTTTTCTTTCAACACATCTGAGATGGAAAGTTGACCATCACTTTTCAATTACATAGACATTTTAATGTAGATTGTTGTTTGATGATGCAATCTAAAAATCATTACAGATCTCATGAAAATATAATCAACATTTATCTGCAATACTTTGAACCATTTTGGATTCCATTAATAAATTCTCGTATTCCATATAAATTCACCTAGAAATGTAAAAAGGTGTTTCCATAGCCATGCTAAATAATCTACTGAATGTCACGCTATTTTTGCTGAAATGCCAACATAACATTTCTTTCTATAATAGCATGTACATTTGTTTCTTCAACAAAATAATTTTCTGAATGGTTGACGTCACAAGTCTGCATATAGTACACACCTTTATAAAGGCCTTTTTTGGCGTGAACATGCTGGTTCTCTTACAACGCGGTACCATACAGTATTTGTCAACCATTATTTCTCTACCGAAACTGTTACAATACACAACTTTTTTATTTCAATCAACATCTGAAAACTTGAACTCACTTTAAAACAAGCATAATGAAACAATTCACAACAGAATATAAATATAGTACAACACCGAAAAGTAATAACAGGGCGAACCCAGTCTTGCCAAAGTGACGAGGAATAAAATCCACAGAAATATCAGTGTAAGCCATCCACTTCAGATTTTGAAATTCATTCTAATTTGGCTGTATATCTAATGTCATTTCTTTTCTTCGGTACACAGAAAAAATATCACCTGTGTTAGAGATTATTACTCTCGTATCAATGCTTTACTATATTTGTATATCCGCAAAAATAACTTATTCATTCTGAAGACAGAGTAATACTTGACATGTTAGGATATTATATTCTCATTCAAAGGAAGTTGAATTACAATTCCTGATTGAACATCAGATACTTACAGCTCAGTAGTGAGTTATTGACGTGAAGATCCCACGAATAGTTATTCTTGAATTCAATAACATATGGACTTACTCCGAATTCATGGTTTTTACATTTATTTTATTTCCTTCATGTCCTGAAATCCTAAGTATTTTTGTGCTAACAACTATCGTAATTGATTAGCTGTATGTCATTTTAGTGATAAATTTTTTGGATATCACCATTTCTCAACTCAAACAGAGAAACAGGTGAGTCATATTGAAAAATATTTTTCAAAACAGTCAATTCACATGGAAATAAAAACAAAACGCGTGTACTCATTTAGTGTTTCATATTAAGAATAGTAGTTTATTATTGAACCACCACAAAGGAACAATACAAGGTCAAATTCGGAAAGGTTAGTTCTTGCTGAAGCATTCATTTAACATCATGTATATTTCAATTCTGCATTGGCATTATCACTTCGGGGACATACTTCAAGATAAGATCCATCAATGCTGCTGACATCACCAGAAGTTCAGAGTCACGAGTAATGGTACTGACGTCAGAGCTGTAATTTTCGATATTCTAAAATGAACATAAGTTTTCAGATTCACGTGGTACATCAGATCACAATTATTTTTGAATTAAGTTACCAAAATTATCAAATCCATTACATTCACTTGTTATTCTCTGAAAACTTTTATTTCTCTGTAACTGGTAATGCCTATTTCAGAGACAGGTATTAATTCCTTCACCAAATGATCATCTGAGCTAGACATATTTTCAGGAGTAATTTGGTTTCCTGCTCCCAGACATATTAGACATCGCCATAGTACAAAACATACCAACAACGGAGATGGAAGTACTAGACGAAGAATCGTTAGACCATAATCCCATCCCATTTACAATAGGACGAGGCGAAGATGTATCAGAAAACCCGACAAAGAAAATCATCGACTGGATGAGATTCCAGCGCGTCGTTCACGATGAGATAGGATACATTCCTCGCATCGAAACAAAAACTGATCTGGAGAACGCCACAAACCAGCTGCAATAGGCGACGAAGTCCCAGCCGAGCTCTTCAACCTACAGGAGCATCTTACACCAGAAATAATGGAGAAGACGCCTGAAGAGAAGATATCAGAGAACACGCACTCCAATGGACAGAAGGAGCATGCACAGAGCCTGCAGAATCCTGCGAGAAAAACTGCGAGCAATACGAGAGAGACAATGGTCAACCCGTCTGGAAGAACTGAATACATAAGACCAATCTGCATGGAGAATGCAGAAAGCTCTTAGGAAGGGACCCCGAAAACCATGTCCGCCCATACACGGCGAGCAAGGAATCGTTCACACTGATCTAGAGGAAGCGGAAGCATTCGCTGACAACCTCGAGAGACAGTGCAGAGACAATGACGTCTCGTTCACAGACGAGGTAGAAGAAATAGAGACACAGGTGGAACCAACGGTACGAAGAAGAGACAACGCGCAATCCCTGGCCCCAACATCTTCCGAGGAAGTAACAGACATCGTAAGACATCTAGCTACTCGGAAAGCCCCAGGCCCGGACCAAATAACGAACCGGGCATTAAAAGTCCTACCACGTAAGGGTATAGCAGCTATAACCAACATCATCAACGCTATAATCAGACTGCAACATTTCCAGGCAATGGTTATCCACATCCCGAAGCCAAAGAAGAACCACCAATTTCCAGATAACTACAAGCCAATCAGTTTATCCCCTTACTCGAGCAAAGTGGCGGAACATGTCATCCTGAAAAGATTAGAGGACCAAACCAGCGAACTAGGAATCCTACCAGATGAACAGTTCGGTTCTAGATCAGAACACTCGACAGAGGTTCAAGTCCTGAGGGTAGTATACTTTGCGACGGAAGGCTTCAACCTCGGCAAAGGATACAACACCGGAGCGATTTTCTTAAACGTCTCCAAGGCGTTCGACAGCGATTGGCATGACGGACTTCTGACCAAAATGAGCAATTTTGGCTACACGAAACAAATGATAAGATCAATCGAGTCTTTTCTATCTGCGATGTCGCTGCAGAGTAGGACAAGAACTCTCAATCCAGCGACTACTGGAAACAGGTGTCTCACAAGGTGCAGTCCTTTTGCCACACCTCTTCTCGGTATATACAGCAGACGTGCCCAATCCGGAGAACAACTTTAACAAGTTGGCTCTACGCGGACGACACAGTTCTGCTGGCGAGATCAACAAGCCAATCGCACGTCACTAGATACTTGCAGCAACAGACAGATAGATCAAAGGAATGGGCCAACCTGTGGAAGATCAGTATAAACCCTGACAAGAGTCAGGCGATACTGTTCACCCGGAGGCTAGTACACCCGGCAGGCAATGTCACCTTCAACGGACAAGAGATTCCGTGAACCAACGAAACTAGATACCTGGGAGTCACCCTAGATAAAAGATTAACATTCAGGTTTCACATACGACAGAGAATAGGAATGTCGAGATCTGCCCGACAAAACCTATTGCCATAGGTCAAAAAAGCAACATGCGGCTGAAATTGAAGTTGCTGATGATAAAGACCGTACTACTACCAATAATCCTGTACGCCTACACTGCCTTGGGCCAGTGCGCAGTGACATACAGAAGACAGATCCAGACGTTTATGAACGAGGGCCGCCGTAAACGCTCCGAGATACATACCCAACAGATATATATTCCGAGACCTGGAACTGAACACACAATATGTGGACGTGTATATGAGAGAACACGCAGAAAGCGTGTTCGCAAGTGTTTTATTCCGAAAGGTCAATGTCCGCCATTGAGGATGACAGTTTTCCATGCAAGTGAACTTTTAGCTCTTTTATATAGTATATTGTCTGGCACTCCTGTGAATGATATCTGATTCAATTCCATCATGAATGTTTGTAGTAGAAATTGATTAGGAAATATTGTTTTTTATATAAATCAATGTTCATATGACAGTAGTTGTTTCGAAAGTATTTTTCATTCGTGTGATTCAGTGTACATATGATAGTAGTTGTTTCGAAAAGAATTTCTCTTACAGTTTGTGTCTAAACGTTACTTCTTCGAATGATCTATACATCTTTATGAAGAGTTCATTCAGAAATTTATTGCTTTCTTCCTTTCTTTGATAGTTTATCTCATTTTTTTGTGTGAAGATGGAGAAGTAGATAGTCAAAATCTCTCTTTCCCAATAATTATCCTCTCCTAAAAATATACCCATTTCAATTCAAACAGGAAACTATATTTGATTTTTATCATAAATATCAAGGCATAACGTAAATCTATGTAGTTGCTTCCGCAATTGCAAATGTATGAATTGACGCCATTATTATAATATCTGTAACAAGTCTTTATATAAAAAATTGATTCAATACATAATAGTGCACTAGAGACGAGAAATTCTGAATCACCTTTCACAATGAATCTTTAATATATTCATAGCTAATTGTTACTATTACGATTAACATCAACCTTCAAAATAACTTGCACACATTGGGATCACAAAATGTATCAATATAATTCAACATAAAACAGTCTTAATTCAATGAAAGGTACCTTTTGATTTTAAATAATCGATTTTGATTTAAAAACAAGTCAAATCGTTTGGGCCAAAAGCATTATGCATTTGAAATTAAATGAATTTTCAAATCATTCAAATTTATCAATATTGTATATAACTTTTCTTGTACAGAGTAGGCCAAATCGGACACCTTTAAAGGAAAACTCCTGTTTTCAAACTAGATAGATGAAATCAGAAGAGTGTGTCTCAGGTTCAAATTTTATGACAAACTTAATTGTGAAAACCGCATATCGATATCTATTATCATTTCTGAGTAACGGCATGTTTCTCGAAAATGTGCATTTGCATTGTACAGGTATCCGCAGATAAGATAACCTTTCAGAGACATTTTCGCAAGATTGCGACACAACCTATGATGGTGGTCATTTTGAAAAGAAACGGCCAAAATTATATGAAAATAGGATAAGGAGTTAGAAGAAATAGTCATTTTGGGAGCTGTTGAAAATAATCCCAAAACGTCAACGCAAAATTCAATAGGCCTACCAAGAACTAACGTTAGGAGACTTTTGAAAAAACACAAATTCAAGTCATACAGGACCAGAAGAGTTCATCAGGTCAGGAAACTTTGAACGCCGCATGGCTTTTTGCCAGTGGTTTCTGGAAAGTTGTAACCAAGAGCGTGATTTTTCGTTAAATTGTATTTGGACAGTCGAAGCTTGTGTGAGCAGTGCATTTTCAACTGCTACAATTCTTATACTTGGGCACAACGAAATCCTCTTTCTATTGTGGAGCAGAGAAGTCAAGGACGATTTGGATTAAGTGTGTGGCAGGTGTTTTCAGGGGTAGAATTATCGGCTCGTTTATTTATAGTGGCACTAGTGGTAGTTAGAAATTTTAAGGCAAAATATTAAACCTCTTGTTGATGAATTGCCACTAATGGAGTTCAGAAAAATATATTTTTAACAAGCCGGGGCTTTGCCTCACAGCCCTGCAATTGTCACCAACTTTTTGACTGCAAATTTTGGTCATAATTAGAATGCCAACCAAAGACCCAACCATCGGCCGGCCAGGTCACCGCACCTAACGCCTATGAACTATTACCTCTGGGGAAGGTTGAAAGACCTTATTTTGAAATTGGCGACCGATTCTAGTTACGAATTGGAAGCGGCACTGATGCCGCTTCCGATTCACCCATATTCAACTAATTAATCCGGCAAAAAACGTTCGGAAAAGGTGTCGCATGTGTATAGGAGAAGCTGGTAGATATTTCGAACACCTTCTCTGAAGAAATATATTTCATTGTTTGTTCTTTATCATTATTATTATTGTTAAAATTTCATTTATTAGTAGTAAATATAGTTACTCTGCAGTTTTGTGCTATAAGGACATTTTCAAACTTTTACATGTTTAATGTAAAAGTTTGAAAATGTCCTTATAGGACGAAACTGCAGTAACTTCAGTTACGAATGAAAGTGGTAAAAAACATAGAAAATTTTCCTTTCTCATTTTTCATGATGATCTCTTACCACGTAGTAACGGCTACATCCATCAATTTATCAAATATAGTATACATTGTTATCAGTTTTATCGAAACTATGCGTTTTAATTACTGCTGTGAGGAACTTTCCCAAAACTTGATACCTACTACTGAACAATTTCTTTCCGTTTTATCGCCGCATCATCCAAAGCTTACTTGATCAAAGTGTACGTTTCAAAGTCTACATGAAAAAACCTAAAAGCTCCGTATTTGAAAAATGACTAAGGCCAGACAGGTTGTAAGGCCATATCGTTCAAAGTCACAACAGAATCATTATTCTATGCTCCTAGCGCCATCTGCATACAGTGGGGTACTTCGTAGAAGTGTTTACAAATTTTGTGAAATGCTTAATATACCCCATAAATTTAAGAGAGAAACAATTAGCGGTAAAGGAATGGTACCGATCATTTATGAAACGTCACCCAAATATTTCTCAGCGAAAAGCACAGCAGCTCAACACAGCGCGTGCCCAGAAATTGAATCATTTTATTGTTGAAGATTATTTTAAAACGTTGACTAATCTTTTGGTACGAACTGGCCTAAAATACAAACCTGGGAACATTTATAACATGAATGAAAAGGGTTGCAGGCTTATGCTACACCATCAGCAGCGAGTGTTGGCTAAAAAAGGACCCAAAAGGGTGCATTTGGTAGGATCAGAACACGGGGAAAATGAAACGATCGCTGCCTGTGCAAGAACACTTCGGTCACGTAATACCACCTATGATTCTATTTAAAGGGCAGAAGTTGAAACCCACTTTTGCCGATGGGCTTCCAGCAGGTTCTGTTGTGCACATGACACCAGGAGTGAGCATGACAACGGAGATGTTCATTAAATGGTTGGACCATTTTTTAAACTTTATATCTCCTCTTGCAACGATCCTTAATTTTGATGGCGCATCTAGTCATTTAGATAATACTATCGCTGATAAAGCAGAATCTCTACAAATTGAACTTTTGTGTTTACCTAGCAACACTATCCACGAACTTCAGCCAATGGATAAGTCCGTATTGCGTTTGTTTGAATCTCACTGGGATCAAGAACTCCTGGATTATTGGGATCAACATCCTGATAGAAAACTAAACAAAAAGAGGTTTTCTGATGTCTTCACTCCAGTTTGGGGAAAGAGTATGACTATCAGCAACATATGTGGTATATTTAGATCGACAGACATGTACCCCTTTAATAAAAATGCTATTCTGGAACACGCTTTTGCGCCCAGTCTTCCTACACAACGTTACCAGCATGAAAATATTGAAAACCATGATCCCAATATCCATGATGATGTCAGTAAAGATTTAAATATGGAATGTCAGTGGAATTTAGAGGATGAAATCTCACTAGCACGGTTAATCGATAAAGAAGCCCACAACAAAAATAACAATTCTTTTTCGGAAATCCTGCTTACCCCGGACATGCAGCCTACTAAAACTACCGTACGTAAAAAGGCATTGAATTATCGAGCCCATGAAATAAAAAGAGATTTATTCAAGGACGACAGCTCTAAGAAAATTCCTACTTCGTCAAAGAAGAATAAGAAGTCAGCTGATTTGCCGACCACTAGCAAAACTGCGGCTACAGAAGTCTGGATATGTTCAGTCTGCGACAATGATTATGTAGCTGATATAAGAACCTGTGTATCATGTAGTACCTGGGTGCATGAGAAATGTGTTGGTCTCTCAAAAGATGACACAGAAGACTTTACCTGCCCAGAATGCATGCCATGAACTATTTCTACTGTTGAGCCTTATTACCTGCCATGATTATTCACTCTGGGCCTTATAACCTGCCCGTGTTGGTAATAAGGCCAACTTTAAATTTTTTCCTTTTTATTCCTGTTGAGTGTGAACGTTTATTTTGAAGTTCCTATATTACTATAAAATTATAGAATATATGTTTAGTTATCTATTCGTTTAAGTCAAACTTTAGATATGCTTATAGTTTACGAAGTAAATTGAGTTTTTCCTTAACCTGGCCTTATTACCCAACAGTACCTTATAGGGAAACATCAAGTGTGCTACATTTCTGGAAAGGTAATTATAAGCTCTATTGACATATGCAGGAATATATGGAGTATTTGATTGAAAAATACTTTTCCATCAATAACTATTGATATCTTAGTTAAAAAATGAGTTTTTCACACTATTGAATTCTAGATAAAAATAGTGCTTCGGAAATGTTTCCATAGAAATAAGAAATCTTCTATAAGAAAAAAAGCACAGCAACTTTTCGAAAATGCACATTTTCTAAAACATGCTGTAACTCAGAAACGATAATAGATATCGATATGCGGTTTTCACCATTTAGTTTGTCATACATTTGGACCCTTAGACACTCCCATCAGTTTTCATCTATCTAGTTTGAAAACAGGACGTTCCCTTTAAAAATGTCCAATTTGGCCCACTCTGTACAATGTTGTTTTGAATCAACTATAAAAATCTCCCAACAAAATCTCAATAATACAACTGCTTTTGTTTTACTGAATGAAAAGTACTGTATAGAAACAATTTGTTTTGATGTTTGTTCAAATACGATTTTACAATGATAGGTTTTTTCTGTGTACGACTTAGTTCGTACTTTCAACATAATTTTCACTGTTCTTCTAATTATTCTACATCTACATCTACATTGTTAACTTATATATACCAACTTCAATCTCAAATAAAATGTTTCAACTTTTTAGGTACTCTACTTCTCTCCTGCTGGATATTTTTAAACAATTTCAAGTTTTTTTAGATTACCGAAGATCATATCATCAATCACACAAAAAATCAACTCCACAAAATTCTAAAAAACCATAAAGCAGCATTCCCAATAAATGACGTTAAAATTTCAAATTGAAGAATTCCGATGAATTAAATGAAAAGTAGAATTGACCAATTAATAATAATATGTGTGTTTTTCCTGTTTTTCCTTTTTTTTTTTCAAGAACATGTTATTTTAATTTCACTGGTAACGATTGACGTATTCAGCAAAGAAATATGTCCCATGTAATAAGGTACGCGAAATATAGTCATGTTTCTTATGGACACTGACCTATGAGACATGTTGAGACTAATAATGAGTTGTTCATTGTTGAGGTTAATCAAAAACCATTAACTAATATAGCGCGTATTCAAGGAGAAACGTAAACATGGGACAGTGAGGTGACCTTCAGTGAGAAGCTTATATCATTTCAAATATAATTCTATGAATTCACTATCGTATGAAAATTATTACATTTTCTTCAGTTTTATATAACTGATCTTGAAGTTCGTGATTAATTCTCAAACTAGCATACGAAGTGTTCAGAATCATTGATTTTGTATGCGTTACATTCGTTGACTTTTGGTATCATTCATTCCGAGTGAACAAGCTAAAATTCACGTGTTTCTCAAGTGAAACACGTGTTGCGGTTTTGTATGCTGTCCAGTGAAAATCTCACAATGAAGTGTTACTTGAATAAGTTATGGATTCTCATCAAGTATCGGCCAATTCCATCATATATCTAATTTTCAATATTGACTTCGGTATATCGTATAGAAATAAATATGTCAAAATATCTAGATGAACAATTTGTTCAGGCCAGTCTCATTTCACCTACACAGTAGGTTTATGAACTGACAACTATCAGAAAACAACCACTCCCCTGGCTAATACCACGAAGGGCGTTGGATTATATCCGACAGGTGTCAGTGCAGGATGCCCACTTACTATAGGAACGAAAAATAAATATGTCTTTGCCCGGCATAAAATTATGACATGTCCTATTTATATCTATATGAATTTATGAGCTATAGATTTCATTTAACTCATATGGAAATGAACAAATGATATTCATCTTTTGCAATTCATCTAGAGACTACAATTCAAAATATCTCCCGCTTATGCAGGATTATTTTTCTTCAACACACTTCCCCAAAAAATGGAGGATCTGTCATGCAAAAAAAATAAAAGCCACAAATAAAAATCTCCAGAATCTGTTTTATTAATTTGACGAATTTGCCTGATAATAATTTTTACTCATACGATAATCACAATATCTCATAACTGAATATTTTACTTATCAATGTAATTTATAGTAATTTACTTTGGTATAGTAGTGCTCTGCACAAAATATTCGCCCATCCTATACCATGTACAGAATGTGCCATTTTTTTCAAGGACAAAACACAAGCACTACATAAAAATCCTCAAGATGCTCTAAGATCGGTGCCTGTGCGAAAGTAGCGATTCACTTTGGATTTGGATCGCTGGAGATTATATATATTTGGAAAAGGTTTTCAGGTCAAGTCAAAATATTAAACACCTTGTTGATGAGTTGCCACTAATGGAGCTCAGAAAATATATTTCCAACAAGACAGGGCTTCGCCCCGTCTTGTTGGAAATATATTTCGGTGATAATTTGGATAGCCAACCATGGACCAACCGTTGGCCTGCCAGGTCACCAAACCCAACTCCTATGGACTTCTATCTCTGGGGAAGCTTGGAAGATCTTATTTTCAAGTTGCCGACCAATTCTAGATATGAATTGGAAGCGGCAGTGGTGCAATGTTTTGCTTCTCTCGCTCCTATTGATCTGAGTAATTCGACAAAAAACGTTCAGAAACGGTGTCGCCTGTGTGTAGGAGGAGCTGGTAGACATTTCGAACACCTTCTCTGAAGAAATATATTCAATTGTTTGTTCTTTATTATCATTGTTATTATCGTTGAAGTTTCACTTATTAGTAGTAAATATATATTATTAATTGTCATCAGTTTTATCGAAACTAACCGTTTTAATTACTGTAAGAAACTCTCAACCTTTGATATCTACTACTGAACAATTTCTTTCCGTTTTGTCGCCGCGTCGTTCAAAGCCCACATGATCAATGTGTGCGTTTCAAGTATACATGAAAAAACCTAAAAGCTCCGTATTTAAAAGATGACTCTAACAAAACATCAAGTATGTTACATTCTTGGAATGGTAATTTTAAGCTCCATTGAAATATTCAGGAATAAACAAGGTGTCTCAATAAAAAAAAAGTCTTCCATCAATAACTATTGATATCTCATTTCAAAAAATTAGTTTTAACACCATTGAATTCTAAGTGAAAAAAGTGCTCTGGAAATGTTTTCATAGAAACAAGAAATTTGTGACAGGAAAAAAGTAACAGCAACTTCTCGAAAATGCAAATTTTCGAAAATCATGCTTTTTCGAAAATCATGCTGTAAGTCAGAAACGATGATAGATATCGATATGCGGTTGACGATTGTAGTCATCACCCGAAGACGATTGTAGATACTAACAATCGAAACGTCGTGAAGTAACGTGGTTTGAAATCACTCAACTTTTTAATCATA
>WOGR01001580.1:0-19513 GCA_015342045.1 Leptinotarsa lineolata | reverse complement strand
GAACGTTTATCTCACGTTTGGGGCCCGCCAATTGGCCGCCTAGATCATGTGATTCAACGCCTTTGGATTATTTCTTGTGGGGTCATGTTAAGGCTCATGTCTACAGGGATAAACCAGCAACGACTGACGCTTTGGAAGCCTATATTGAAGCATTTATTCGTGAAATACCGGGCGGTAGAGAGAGTGTGCCAAAATTCGACCTTGCGCATGGGCCATCTAAAGCGGAGCCGCGATCAACATTTGCATGAAATCATCTCCAAATATTAAATTATATTCTATCGATTCGAACGAAGCTTTCATCAATTTTTTCAAATTTTTTGTGTTTTTTTTGAAATTCAAATCTTATACCTCTCAAAGAATCATCCGTTACTATGTAGCATTATCCTTTTTTCCTCCTTATGTCGAGTTGTTGGACAATTGCCAATACAAGAATTTGATTTCAAAATAGTTCCTTTGAATATACTCCTTATATAACCTCATCTCTGTTGTCTCTATCAGGCATAAAAATATGCTGATTGGATTCAAAAAGTATATTTTACGGGAAATGTGAAATACACAACAGTTTCCAACATCACTAAGAATTCATTAAGAGTTGTACCTAGAAGCAATTTTAAATTCAAAAACATCTCGGATATTATTCTCATCATGAAATGAGTACTTCATTTCTAATGTTGACTCTCATGAAACTTGATGAGAATTATTAAAGTTGATGCCGAAGTTTTATAAGGGAATAAAAACTTAAATGAGCCCAGCTTCAGCTAGTGTCTGAACCAGAATAATGATTAAAGTCTCGATTAAAGTGCACTTGGGTTACATCTGGAGTTCGTAGTATCATTTTCGTTGAGTTAATTACAGAAATTATGATTGTGTCATTAACAGGTCCATATCTATAGCGGAACTTTTTGAACCTTTTCAACCATAACAGTTCTAATCATATAAAAGAATAATTTGTTCAGGCTAGTCTCAAACTCCCTACACTGTAGGTTAATGGACTAACAGCTATCAGAAAAAAACTACTCCCCTGGCTAATACCACAAAGGGCGTTGGATTGTATCCGACAGGTGTCAGTGCAGGAATCTTCACTGAAGTATTTCCTGCATATGCTGTTGGCGATACAACTGCCGGAATCTATTTTCAATTATTGAACGGGCACACTTGCAGACCGGTTTCGGGCTATTAGGCCTCTAGTCAGTGCAAGGTAGTAGCTATCATCAACGTTGAGTCGATGATATTCCATAATTGAAATTCGAATTCCTTGCAGTATATCATTCCTCAAACTAAGCTGAAGCGAATAACAAACAACATATTTGTCACTGCCTCACTCAGTGAACGAGGTACTTACCAACCGCATATCCGAAATTCGCCCAATTCCTCGTATAAGGAAATCCAACGCCCTTTGTGGTATTAGCCAGGGGAGTAGTTGTTTTCTGATAGGTGTCAGTCCATTAACTTACAGTGCAGGGGATTTGGGACTGGCCTGAACGAATTGTTATTTTATATAATTTGATTTAAAGCCAATCTTCCCACTGACTATATGTAAAGAGTATAACAGTTCTTTTGATATCATTAGTGGCTTATTTCATCAGTCAATTCAATACATGATAGATAGATAGATAGATAGAAGTATTAGTAGAGATAGACTTATCAACCATATCCTGAGGACGCCAACTCGGTTGGTGTAACGTGATTTGAGAAGAGTGTTGCAGTTCTAGAATTTGGGAACAGTGTTTGTTTTGTAAGTTATCAATAAGTACAATATTTACAAATACACATCGGTACTGAACCACTCTCGTAGAAAATTTCCTCAGTAATGGAATTTTATGACGAATCCATAAGATGTTAGAAGACTCTTCATCAATAGATTCGTGACTTGCTGAAATCCTTCTTACCAAAAGAAGATTTCATTTATTTTCGTACGAAGTAAACTCGTTGGGTAGTTTTTTTTCTAGCTTGATTAATGAGACATAGGGAAGATGCTCTATGAATTACCCAATATATGTTTTTGATGATTATTTCGAATTGCAGTGTAAGTATGCTTGTTCAATAACTGAAAATCGATTCCGGCAGTTGTTTCGCCAACAGCATATGCAGGAAATACTTCAGTGAAGATTCCTGCACGAACGCCTGTCGGATATGATCTAACGCCCTTCGTGATATTAGCCAGGGGAGTAGTTGTTTTCTGATAGGTGTCAGTCCTTTAACCTACAGTGTAGGGAGTTTGAGACTGGCCTGAACAAATTGTTCCTTTATATGATTTTATTTATAGCCAGTCTTCAAGTATGCCCACTGACTATAAGTGAAGAATCATCAAAATAGATCTTCACTGGAATGGTTACTCCAAAGTGATGGTGGAACTGACTTTGGCTAGAAGAGTAATATACTAACGGATATTCCCGGCTCCTAACTAATGAGCTTCTTTTTCTGGACATCAGCTTTACACATATCATTCTCTATGGAGATATATGAATTATGAATGTAAAAAACTGGCTAGCTCAGAGGTATAAATTCTGATTTTCGAACTACTCTGGACATTTCATTAGAAATTTATGAAAATAGCATTCCAACTGAATTGTAGACAAATGAAGAAAGCTGGTTGATAACACTTTGTTGGGAAAAGTTTATTTATATTGATAAGAAATAGAGGAAAATGTATGAAAAGCAGAATTTATACTGTTTGTTGAAACTAGTAACTGCCAATATTCATCATCGTGAAACATTTTTCAATATCTATTTCACTTCTCAAATTATAGGTTATACTTTTTCTTCCCAACCCGTCATACTTTCAAAAACAAACTCCAACATATAACGTGTAACCGAACTCATTCTTTATTTCCATAATGAAAACATATATAATCCCAGCCAGAAAACTTTCTCGTATTTCCATAGATATTATTTTTTATTCTTTATATATGGAGATGGCAAGTCTGATATCTCTCCGAGAGTATTTTCCAACTATCTTTTCCTTTTCGGAATAAGATATTTCCAGAGGTCGCATGATATCAGTGTCATAACGAGACTCGATCGTTTTTCCATCATTTTGGTATATGAAGGCTCTCCCGTCTTTTCAGCAGTTAATAAAGGCCTGTCAGTTTCGAAACTTGTGTTTACCCCTAGGGATGATTCATACTGCAAATCAATAGCAAATATTGAAGCACGGAAAAAGGTCTCTGATATAATATTTGTTCCGATTGGTAGCTTGGATTGATTGAGTTACGATTGTGTGGAGATTTTGTTTTGTCCGTTTTCATGACTCTAACTCAAGCGGTGATATCTCAGTGAACACTCATTCAATTCAATCGAAATGAGCACCATTCAAATCAGTGCACTTTTGCCAAAGTAACGCAAGTAGATTGATGAAAATTGTTGGCTAGGGATTCGATGAAGTCGACGAGGGACTTTTCTACCTAGACCTGATTGGTGAAGGTTCTGCCGGTGAGAAAGTAATCGGAATGCTTGAGAGGATGGTAGTCGGTTGGCGAGAGATCTGGGGAATATGGTGGATGAGGCAGAACTTCTATTCTCGATTCGTTTTTTTTTCGGACAGGAGTTGTCGTGGAGCAAAATCGGAGCTCTTCTGGTGATCAGTGGCAGCTGCTATTGACGTAATTTTTGGTACATTTCGTCGAATTCCTCACAATATGCTGTGATGGTTTGACCCGGTTGCTTGAAGTTATAGTAGATCACACATCAGCCGCTGCCTGGGTGGCTTATCAGTGTCCAACCACTGTCTTGGACATCCTTAAGCTTGATACCATAAAGTATATGATGTCAAACTGTCGTTTGACATCATATACTTAAAGTATATGATGTCATACTTAAGTATACTTAAAGTATATGATGTCAAACTGTCGTTTGACATCATATACTTTATGGTATCAAGCTTAAAAAAGCAAAAAATTGAAATTTGAAAAGAAATAAGCAGCATCAAAGTAAAGAGTACAAAATTTTGTATTGATCACTATATAGAACAAATATTCAATGAGATTTGGAGATACAAAAACACATGACAATAAAACGGACCAAACATTTGGAACAAGTTAATAGCAACAACGTTTTGCTACTTATTTTTATATTGGATCAAAAAAGTTTTGTACTGAAACGGTTCAAATCAAATATAGCAAATATAGCAACAAGCGTGAAAAATAATTCCACTTCTTATGAAAGCGTTTTCATTGAAGTGACTTATAAAAGTATTTACGGAACTCTGAGACCAATACCTGTGCAAAAAGTGCGACTGTTGTTGAATACATTGCAGATTATATTCATTCAAAATAAATGTATTTTATGTTAATCGGTTTAATTGAGAAAAAAACTTTTAATTATGTAGATAATGTATCAAAAACTATAAAATGATGTGAAAGGTCCTAGGTAGTAGTCATTACACCACTCTCCTCAGCAATCTGAGGTATTTTTCAGATAAAATAATAATAAATTCGTTTGGCGTGGAATTTACATACTTACTCAGGTTACGCTAGTAAATTTTAGTACACTATCTACATCATTATTTTCTTTTTCGATTAAACTATTTATCATGGAATTTTTTTTTACCTATTCCATTTTCAGATTTTCAGATTCTAATTTTTATCCACGCTAATGACACACACTTTTCGGCAAGTTTAAATCGTTCACCTCAACTTGGGTTGTGTATAGCCAACGACGATCATTTTTAGCCACCCTAACGCCACAAAGTCCTCGACACGATACAAAATCTTGACTTGATTGGGAGATCCATGCTTGTATCCCGATTCTGAGAGGACAAAGTTTTTTGTATAAATTATATTGGATTTGCATCTTTTCCATAGTGTTCTTCAATAGTTCTAGTAAAGCACTGTCATTTGTTACCCATATTGAGGTAGTTGTGAAAAATATGTGTAGGCGATATTGTAGCTGCGGCCATCTTGAATTTACAACTTTTCCAGAGTATACCACTATTCTACTAGTCAAGCCCTGTCATTTGATACCCAGTTTGAGGTAGTTGTGAAAAATATTTAATCCGCCTTTTTTTAGCTGCAGACCGATTTTCATTACATTTTTTGTGTTTATTCGGTAGGTGTGAGAGTAGGTTATGTCTATATCCACAATTATTTAGCAAAAAATTCATTTCCGTATTTTTTTTTGATTTAGAATCAAATTTGAACTTCATAGAAATAAATTATATATAGAAAAACGGTTGATGCATCAGCTAGTACATGATAAACTGTAACAATCACAATATTGAGGGATCAGATGATTTTCAGTTTTTCTGTCTTTTTCGGCTATATGTCAATTTTAGGTTCAATTTGGTTAAATTCTGATGAACTATATGCAAAATTTATACTATTCATATACATATTTATGTGTTTATTCGATGTGGTGCGTTTGGTTCACAAAATTTTGAAACATTGTCCTTTCATCAAGATATATCCAATTCTCAATTTCACTTTTGAACATTCAAGGAGTATTTATCGTTTCTATGTAATTTGATCTGTGATGTTATTTCGGACTTCAGTATTTCAGTTTGTTCATTTCTAGTGTTATATTTGTGACCAATCATTCAACTCATATTTTTTTTACTACTAATTTGTGAGTTCGGACAGTATAGTAGTCCCACATCTTATACGTCAAGAGACTGTCACTTGAATATGTGTTTTGTTGTTCCATCTCTGTAACACATTGAATTTTTTCATGTGAGAATCACTTCTTCCACTCCATTTTATGATTTCGTAAGACAGCTGTCACTGGAATAATGCATAGAATAGCATTCATAGATGCTTAATATTTTCCAAATGTTTGAACTTATACATCAGACTCCTCAACTTTGATGAGTCCACAAAGATACTCATACTAGACTTTTTTGTCAAGCGCATCATAAATCACAGAAGTTAATTGAGAAATGGCATTTTCAATCGATGTTTCTTCTCTCAAACCGTTAGTAAAAATACTCAGTGATAATGGAATTGATTGAATGAAAATTAACAGTTCAACGATCATATTTATTCTCACTTGGAAAAAACTATACACGTGAAACGTGGCTTATTCACGGTATTGAACATTTGCTTCTTTCCGATTTTTTGTTGATTCGAATAATTCCATAAGATCTCTCGTATAAGCTAGGAGAGATCGATCACCAACGAAACGAATGTTGCTCTTGGAGACAAAACCCAAGTCCAATGCTCAATTCCATCAGTTATAGCCCATTAAACCAAGCAACGAAAGGAATGACACTGACACTATTGTGAATCACTTGCTTGACTGGTTGTTGATCTCACTCTCTCTTCTTGGTTGAGTAACTACCAACTGAGCGAATAACTTTTGTGTTCCTTTATGTTTCAATCGAGAAGTTTTATCCACTTCGAATGTTCCATACAGACCAAAGAAAGCGAAGGTATGTACAGGGGTGGAGTTGAAGTAAAAAGTTGATAATTGTTTCATCATGCATTATTTTCCAATGATATGACCCATGGAATCATTGCTTAAAAATTCATTAAAATGTGTCAAGTCTATGCAATAATGATAATTAGCAGATTGTGTTAGGATATTATGCATGTACTTACATTTTTTTTTTAATTTATAGACATTCATTTGTACATCTGTTGATGAATTTGAATTTGAATAACATTTTCACAAGTATTATATTGTCGGTGAATGAATTGATAAATCGTTTTTGTGTGTGTGTTAGTCAGTTAGTGTATTATCGGCAGGAATTTCAAAACCATATTTATAAAATTAGTTCAGAAATAGAAATGATCACAAAAATAGATTGAGTTTCACGAATGATATCAAATATTGAAATGAAGATCTATGCAGTATCATAAACAAACTGAATAGTTAAAATATATGTAGATGATTTTAGCTTACTGATACATTAACAAATCAACTCATTATCTGATTAGTTGAAATCTTACGGAACAAAAAAATGTGTCAGGAATATAGCCAGCAGATCACCCAGAGAGAGAGAGAGCTATCCTAGAGTGAGGATCCAAAAGCTAACACAAGATTACCTACTTATGGAATGAATCAAGAAATTACTAGAGAACTGTGCAGTTCTGCTACTTTTAGTAAACGAAAAATCCCTTTTTTTTAATTACAGTTATCTTGCAGCTATAAATAGTTACTAATAAACATTAACTAACTGAGAAAATTTAGGTGGAAAACACCTTAAAACACTTCAAAGAATGATAGAAGAAATACAAAATAAGTAATAGAATGAAAGTGATCAATGGAACAGTCAATCATTATGGTAGAAAGTAGTGATTTTTTTAAAGATCTGTGGTAATATTTTAAGTATGCCATGGAAGACATAGGATTGAGAGAATTGTAAATGATTTGGGAAGTGCAGGTAGTACAGTATTAGGCGTGTTGATTTTTAATTTCATTTATTGTGAATGGGTGGTACGAAATTGTTTTTCCATATATGAGGGAAATTTCTGATAAGTGAGTAAGATTTTGAAAAGTATCAATACACGGTAGACCATGAATATACACATCAGATAATAATAATGGAATTTTGTCAGATCCACTACATGAAGTGTCTTTCAAAGAGAATATACTGGAGGTATATAGTCATGGATGATATTGCTGGATTCTGAATTTTTCAGCTATATCAACACTTTGAAAGTGACTAACAGAAAGATTTGCAATGTCAACTCATATATCCGCCGATTTTTGGTTGATAAGATCAAATTTCTGAATGAACCCATATGATTCCAAATATATTGAGGGTCAGCTGAAACGCATATATTCGTATCAGATGGATAATTACTGGATAGGTTTAGAATTGCCATTCATTTCCAGTGGATATGGGCAACCATCTACAGGAAATGCTGAATTCTGGTACAAAGACAGAAAAATCATGAAACTAATGAATAATTGATAACTAGTTTACGCAATTCGTATGGAAGCAGTACGAGTATAAAAGAAAAATCCATGATACATAATGAAAATAAATGATGAATCTTTTTCATGTAATCATTCCATTAATTATTGTATTCCTGGAAATTATACTAGGCTTCTAGAGAAATATGATGCTCACTGTAGCGCATTTGAATTATTGATTCAGAGTGCGCTTTGAAATTTGAAAAATTCAAGTATCCAATTTCGCATGTTGCCTATTTTTCACGCAAAACGATGTACCATCAGTGAGATCACCACTTCCATCAGCCATAGTCAATATATCTACTCAAATGTTAGTTACTCAAGAGGCCCATGAAGACACGGAATTGGATGCCTTCCTGCAACATCTCAGCAGCGTGAGAACATTCATAACATCAACTATGGATGATGATTCCCAGAATGAATTGATATTTCTACCACATCCCCACCTCCAATCTATTCAGAGAGAATTCTTCAAGACTTAAATCAACAGTATATTCAATCTCTGCAACAAGAAGGACAATTACTAAAAGAAATTAGATAAGAGCAGATTAACGACTTCATATTACTGATAGATTAGACACTGGTCAGAAGACACAAGAGCGTCACAAGCAAAAGAAGCAGTTGCAACATAGTAATATACTCTTCTCACATCAGAGGGCTATATAGCGACACGCCCCGGCTCCGCATGAATGCATTGCTGACAGTAAATATACATATAAACACGTGCGATCGCTGCTAATCATGAAGTGCTATAAGGCGACGCGCAGCCTTCGACGTGCTATTTATAGGCATGCGCCGCTGGCTCTCAGGCCGGTACCGCCGCAACCACTATGTCCCTGCATTTCAAATCTGTAATATTCTCTTGGATACGGATTATTGCTGTATTGTTTAAAATTGCTTCTGAAATGAGCTATTATTCCTCGAGGATAATGAATGGTCATTGTGGGTTATCCCTAAGAGATAAACACATACCATTGCGGACTTTCTCATCCAGTTTTTGCAATGTAAGCGCAAAAAATGTGTTTATTTACGACATCATATTAGAAATCTCTAAAATGAGCAGTGTTTCCCTAATATGGTGATCATGTTATATACATATAAACCTTCATTTCGAATCACTGTATCTATTTTAAAAAACATCAAAATCCATTTGGTAGTTTTGAACAGCGTAGCATACATCGAGACAGACAGCGGAAAACGACTTTGTTTCATACTATGTATTGATTATGATTTGAGATTTTTCCCTCTTTGAAATACTATCTCGATGAACTATTCATGTGAAAATAACACAAAAGTGTTTTTTATATGGACATTTCATATTGATATTTGATAGTATGTTTATTATTTTCTATGATGATGTTATTCTATTTCTTTCATTTGTATCATACCTATTCTCGTCAATTATCTGTTCACAGAATCTAAATTGCCATACAGCTAATTCCCACCGCTTACATATCCCGAGAGACCGTCGTGATAATAGCTATATAGTGCACCGTTGCGGTATAATAGAATTGTATAAATAATGCTGTTTCGAATGCGTGAAAATTCCCTTGTAACAGAAATACCTTCGAATTTCAATTTAAGCTATGAGAATTTTCACGGTTATGATTTTCTTTATTGAAAAATATGCCCAACAAAATCAGTTGTGAATAATGCTGAAAATATAAAAAATTCCATTCACTACGCAGTTTGGATGAGACTGAAATATCTAGAATGAATTTTTTATTGTCATTGTGATGCCGCAAATTTGTATACTCAAGTGACTGACATTAAGTGACGCGAAATTTTTCAAAAATTGTTTTTCAATCATGTTTCAAACTTTGAATTTCAACCCGAAATTTCCGAAGATTCACTTAAATTTAAAAAGCTAGCCTTCAAGGGGAATTTCATGGACGTTTTCGTGTGATATCCGCTTATTTCCATTAGGAACTAGACTTTAGTGAAATTCAATTGAAAGTAGTTATTTTGGATGCCCTTTTTTCGTTTTATAGGCCGAAGGAATTTCCTTGCAGGTATTATATATCTTTATACAATAATTCACTATTCTCTATCATTCGAAAGTTTTCCACTGTTCATATATTGAGTGAAGAGTGAAAAGCCAGATAGAACATGTCGTACTCGATCCTTATTATCCACATTTGATTTTATTGAATGTGATATGAGTGATAACCAACGAAACAAAATGTTTATACTTTTTCTCTTTGAGAATACGAATATCAGTTGTATTTACAAAGTGGAACAA
Organism: Leptinotarsa lineolata; assembly: GCA_015342045.1. NCBI lineage: Eukaryota > Metazoa > Arthropoda > Insecta > Coleoptera > Chrysomelidae > Leptinotarsa > Leptinotarsa lineolata. Next base: position 9,417 of record WOGR01001580.1, on the reverse strand, counting down.
TTTTCAAATATATTGATTTCCTAGCATTCGAACCTTTTTCTTTCAAATGAAATACGTCATCATCGTGTTTGAACTCGTGACCCTGTGTCGAGAGATAATTTGCAAATGTTGGTACTTTCATTCAAAAAACTACTTCTATGCTCTCTTATTCTTTTGTACAAAGTTTTTCCGGTTCGCCCAATATAGAATTCGGAACAAGGACTACTCATTCGACACTGAAGTTCTATCATTATTGTTTATAATGAATATATTCAATGGAAAGGAGAGATTTTGACTTTCTTTGTTTCTATCTGTATATAAATGTATACATAATGTTCACTATCATTCTTTGAAACTAGATAAACCTGGTTCAGAGCTTGTTTTTGAAATTTTTCATATATAATTGAAACGATAATATACACTTCGTAACCATTGTTGACAGCAATTTGTTTGATGAAAATCTGTTTGCTTTGAAAATTGCTTTTCGAAAGTGTAATATTCCACAGTTTGTTAATCATACAATTGAATGCTGCGAAATTAAAATTTTATGAATTACTATGAAAACATAGAACAGTGTCAAACCTGTTACATTTCCATTGAAGAAGTTTAACGTGAATCATTTTCATATATAGATAGATCAGAGATTTTTTCGAGTTCGTATGTTTTCTTCTTGGGGAGTTTCCCCACTTTCTATGGAATGATTTCAAATAGGTGAAGATATTTCTACTTCATTTGGAGCCCATATGAAAAAACACAATAAATTATTTTCCATGGACTCATTGAACCTCTGTTTTTGATTTCCGAACAAAGTTTTGCAGGAATTTAGGCGAACGATAGACAGAAGTCGAACTTACGACAATTTCTGGCTTCATTTCTTATGCTATTGGAAAAATATCAAGTCAACTATCGATCCAAATATTTCATTGAACGCACTCATTCATCTCATATTGAAATTTCACCTTCTTGAAACGCTCGCAAATCCCGACAATTCTGCGAGGCAAGCAGTGAATCTCGTCCAGGTGTGAAATTGATTTCGGCAGATTCATACTGACCAGAATCATTCAAATCCTCATCGCCACAACCAGCGAGCAGTGTCACAAAACGGCGTGCGACTGACGCGATTATTTAGGTATCCCGAAAGCTCTTATCCCAAAATCCCGGAGGATAAAATGCAAACCGGCAGACGGGAATGAAGGCTGGCTTTGTCGTCCTCCACACGTCAACTTCTGGATTTGGGTTATTGGGTATTACGATTTAATCCGTGCAAATGTCAAGGCGAGAGCCTCGTTTCTCTCGCGGATCCATGTCATAAACGTCAGTTGGCCGTCCATAACATGTTTTTGGCGATATTGCATTCGATGTATTTTCGATGAAGAGGTTCATTAGGTGTTGAAAACCATGCCAGAAAATAGCCTATCATAAACATCATTTACAATCAAAGGCCATAATGAGAGATATCAGAAAACAGATTTATTTCTGTACAAAAGTTTTTCCTGGTCAGGGCCTTAACCAACACTCACGGTGGTTAGTCATACATGTTTATAAATTGAGTTGGAATTATTTTATATCATTTTACCAAGAATGCTCAGGAGCTCACATATTTCAACGGAATTTTGTGAGATCATCTTTTTTCATTGTTTCAAAATCATTTCGAATGGTGCGTTCACTAGAGTTGTATAGGAATAATATCAAACAAATATGGTTCTTGAAGAACAAGTACAAAAATAGTAAAAATTCATCAACATATCATACATCAGTAGATTTTATGCACAGTGATGTGAATGTATAAGGTCTTTCAGAAATTGGATTTGATATTTCAGAGATTTCAACTGTTTGAAAAATTCTATATCTATTTTATATATTTTATTTAATAATTTGATGATTGGTTTCGAAAGTTTTTTTCAAAGTCAACTACGGGGCTTCTGATTTCCTCAAAAACTTTCCTATTGTTCTTCTTGGTGTTTCCCATGAATTGACCAGAAAGAAAATATCCAAATAGGTTGGGATATATTTTAGTCTAATACAATGTTTACTGGATCATTTTGTTATTGTCAACAACTATTTCCCTCATCGAAGTTATTGTTTTCATTTTTATGTTTTGTTTCTCATTCATACTGAAGCTTCAATGAGTAGCATTCAATAACAATTGGAAACTATCAATTTGATGCCAAATATATTTGGAAAACAGTCGACTCGAATGTTTCAGAGGATAAAACTCATGTTGAGAAGTTTTGATACTGTATGGTCATAGCAGGTTTGGACTATCCCTAATAATTTGAATCATCAGTAACATATCATGAAAAATGTAAATACCGTTCTCTTCATTACAAATGCAGATGTTGCATTAATTGCAGAAGTCTGTTTATAGAAGACGTACCCACTGTTAATACGTTGACTTTGTTTTCGAGTACTTTTCTCCAATTTCAACGGCATTAGGTATATTCACTGTGATATTATTCTTGTACAAAATACTGGCTATTGAATATGTTTTGATAATTACTGACTTCTACAACTTTTAGACTATAATCAGTAACAATTATGCAAAATTCACACTCGAATTTACTCCTTTTCTTTAGAAGATTATTATTTTACACTCTATAGAAGGAAATATACATATATTGTAAAGTAACTGTTATTCGTATTACGTAAGGTTAAAAAAAACTGTGTATTTATACTTACATCAAATATTCGAGGAAATAATTAGATGAAAATTCAAAATTAGAAATTGAAAATGCATTAAATGCAAAATAATAATTATGGATAAGACAAGGAAGCCTGAGAATGGGCACGATAATGATTCTACATTTTGTTTTGGATTGAAATAAAAAAAGATGAAGTAGTCGCCCAGAGAGTAGAAGTTGAATTTTAATGAATTTTTTGAATTGGTCAACATAATATCAAACGATACGAAACTATCATCCACAGAAAGGAACACTGGTTCAAGAGAAAGTTCAAAAAAGCGACATTTTTATGTGCTTTTCATCAGGAAGTACCAATAGATGATCATTCTGGAAAATTATAGAATGCATTACTTAGGATCAATTTTCCCATAGGTTGTAATTCTGGAGATGACTGTGAAAATTGGATTCACAGCTGAATCGAGGAAAAACTACTGTAGTGAATTATTATTATCACTAGAGGGATTGGTTGATATTTTTCGTTGACACTTACATTTACTGAGATACTCTGAAATCTCAGGATAAATAACTTGACGATAGATATGGGAATGGAATCCAGCATTATATCTGGTTGAAATAATTTTAAATAAAGCTTTCAGTCAATATTCTTGTCACGATATATGCTAATTGCTTCAAAGGAAAACAGCGCGGTATCTGGAAAGCAGGAAAACTCAAAGAAAGGGGGCCCGCATACTCAACACTCGCTTTATTGGGAGTTCTTCGATGTGAAGGGCTGGCAAATTGCTTCGTCAAATGACTTGCGGAAACGAGAACTTGGTGCCCAATTAAGTAATGCAGCAGTTAGCGTCGGTATTGATCAAGGTAATTATATCAAATATAAATGAATCACTTTTCAATTCAATTGTTATTCGTTCTAAACTTTCAGTAAAATTGCAAGTACAATTACAAAATGATTTGAAGTTTATCATAGAATACTGAGTTCTATTCGGAATGAAATGGTAGACGAAGTAATATTTATGAAAGTTTTTTATGAAATTCATTCTGGAAAATAATAATCGATGATATTCTCATCATCTCATCAAAGCTTGAGTATATATAAACATGTATAAAACTGTCCAAATCATGACAGAATAAGAAATATATGACTGGTTGAGTTGAGGTCAATTGATATTTTGCAATATTGAAAATTACCGAAAAATAGTCATGAAATAAGTGATATTCATGTATACTTACTTATGATATTCAATATTATCATCTATATGGTCATGAATACGTGTATTATTAGTCATTTCATACAGAATCAAAACGAATAGTCGTCTTCATATTCCTGAAATTATGGCATGGAAATGATCCTGAAATAACATCATTATGGATTACTAATAATGTAAAGATTTTAATTGATTGAAAAAAATACGTATTTTCAAATGTTCACATTTATGAAGTTCAAAATTTTATTAAATAATTCAATAATGAAGAAAAAATATATGATCTGCAGATGACAAAAAACTTTGTTAATGAATTCATCACATTGAAAGTAATTGAATTTGTCGATGAGTTGAGATTTCGAAGATTACACTATTTCTGTAAGGTCATGCGGGTACATGTATATTGGAAAAAAAATGATTAAACTGTCACTAGGTAATAGTACTAGTAGTATTTATTCATCTTTCAGATCATAATGATATCAGACATGTCAAATATATAAAAAATAAATAAATATTTGAATATATAAATATAAACAAATATATACCTATCAAATGATACAAACACAATACAATACAAGCAATATTTTTTCTCTGGACGTCAACATATAGGTCACCAAACCTACGTTTTTCTGGGTACACAGATGCACATTCTAAGATATTAAATACATTATTGAAAACAACAGCATATAGTTAAAATCAGAAAGGAAAATGCAGTGAGAACAAGTTATATCAAGACATCCCTTTGCAGGAACTCATCCAAGCTATAATATTTTCCTTCGTCAATAATTCTTTGATATGGGTTTTGAAAGATACTATATGCAGGTCTTTGAGATCCTGTGGCAATGAATTGAAAAGTGCCGTTATACCTACCTATTTGCATTCAGTTTCAGTTGGTTTCTGTCGCACCAAGAAATCATAGCATCCATGACTGAGTTGATATTGAATTCTAACTCTTCTATTGTAATACCAGACACTGATATGGTAGTGACATCTGCGAACTTTATGGTGTACCCATGTTTGATATATTCAGAGAGATCATTTATATGAATAGAAAACAGCAGCGGTCCTAATATTGACCCTTGTGGTACACTAAGCAAAATATCTTGAGTGTATGATGCAGTGTATTCAAGAACATAATATTTGAGTATATATTTCATATGAAATACACCTGAAAAATTGAAATTCAACTCATTCTCTCAACAGACAGAATACTTATCATAGTAAAAAGCAGGAGAAATCAAATAGTTTCGAATAAACACAAACTCCAACTCTCTCGGTAACAAACCTGAATCTCCTATATGCACAAAACAAACAAATTAGGTGATAATCGATTCAGACCAAAGTGTAGGTCGATGAGATAAAAGGGACACAGATGTGAAGTGGCAAGCGGAGGACGACAGGTGTTTTCATAGCCATTTCCGGTCGGGCACAAATTCTTTCCAATACCAGAGATGAATGTTTTCACTGCGAAGAATGAAAAGTTCGTTATAATTGGAACACGGGATTTGATAAGAGAAGCGACATTGTTTTCAATCATTAATTTTGGAGATTTCCTTTGATCATGTTCTATTGAATTTCACAGAGAGTGATGGGGTGGAATATCCTGTTGCCCTTCAATCATCCTGTCCCCTAATATATAAATAAAATGATAGTCAAGAACGAATCGAATATTTTCAAACGTCAGTTGAAGCAATTCATTGGTATCATAGTTATGTGTCAAATTGTCAGTATAATTAACTAAATACTCTGAATACTTCATATATGTATCTCAACTGATTTTATCATTTGTTCATGAATGAATTGAATAAATAAAAGATGAACATGATTTAAAAACGGCATAAATTTTGTCACTAGTAATGGCACTTTTTCATTATGAAAATGTACTTACATCGATTTATATCCAAGTTTATATCTCAAACAATTTTAATCAATTGGGGAAAATTGAAAAAAATTTCGATATTGTATAGTCAATTCTGATTTCTCCACTTCTGATTCTGCAATACTCTCCCCACGTGGATATTGTTACGCCCATTACCGAGCAATATGGCGAGTTAGCAAGCGAACCGCTACTGGCGCAAATTAGAGAAAGCTACATGACATCACATTGACAAGAGCGAGAGGCAACTTCAGTTAGGTGAAGCAATCATGAGAATACTGGAAGGCGATCGTGAGCCTTCAAGAACGTTCAGAAGCAATATAGGTACTAGAGACGGTCGAACAACAAGACAGGTTGAATCTGATCGCATACTAGACCAGAGTAAGAAATAGTTTAATGATTATTGTAGTATATTCACCCAAGGGGGAAACAATGTGACAACACCACATGTAAGATGTTGAGTTGTCGTTTGAATACGCAAATAAAACATTCACATTAGTGTTAATTTTTCTGCTCAACTTTCCCAATTTCAAGACACCACAATTATGAAGTGAAATTTGTTTTGAATTGGAATTCTCAAAATAGTCATCAAATAAGGAGAAATGTAGCATTTATTTGACAACTAACGCACATCGGCTCATAGCAATATTCTCAACTTTCACCAAGTTTGTTGATCATAGATGAAAAATGCTCCCTTTCCTCACTGAACTTCGCAACAGCCTCGTACAACCGAGCTCATTCAGGCGAAGCCGTGCCGATGAGCTGAAAGCACAAAACCGGCAGAATGGCGGGATACGAGAAGTGGAACAGAAATAGTGCGACAGCAGGAATAGCAGGATGAAAGTGGATCGATAGCAGGAGCCGCCCTGACGGCCTGCCGAGCCGATGATCGGACAAGAATCTGGATATAGCGAATTCAAACAATTTATTCAGCGAAATTCGCATCGATAACTGATATTCAGCAGGATGTTCGACTGAGAGGAAGCAGGATGTTTGAATGAGCTGATTTGAGTCGATACTTCGAGATGCTTTGTGCGTGGAAGCTGATGTGATACGATTGGGAATAGGTTAATTCATAATTATTGTCGTGAGAGGAATGCAAGAGGTATCGTTAATCTGTTGAATATTCGTTGTAGAAAACCATATTTTTACAAACTTCAAAACTCAAATTGGTTTCAGTCAGAATGAATGGTGTTTGAATACTCCGTCCGTCCGTTTTTATGAGTCTACCCTAAACTGTAATGTCTTAGTAAATACTCATTTAATTCGATAAAAATGAGCGCCACTGAAATCAGTGTACTTTTGTCAACGTAGTACAAGTTTATCAATTCCTTCATCATAAAAAGTATGTCCTCGGGATTCGATGAAATAGACGAAGGCCATTTTTGCCTAGTTTTGATTGGCGAATGTCTGATTCGTCTTTGGAAAGTGCCTGGGTAGCTTATGGGTGTCCAGCCACTGTTTTGAATGTCTTCTGTTGTTGTAGAGGATTCACTTTTCTACACACATGACGATCCAATTCGAAAAAAGTCGGTTTGGTTGCGCAAAAGTACTTCGGAACGTAAAAATTTCTGTCGATCGTTCAAACTGTGGAGCACCCACTTTCCAAACATTTGACCTTTCCAATACGTTTAGATAACTACAGGCTGGTGGTCCAATTATCCTCAAGTTCCAAGCTTTCTGAATATGCAATGCTCAATCGTTTTTTACCCCACTTAGACAAATTCAAAATAATCGGTAACTCACAATTTGGTTTTAGAAAAAAGAGATCAACTGTGTAGGGTATCCTGAGTTTTTACTGCGAAATCATTGAAAATTTCGAAAATAAAAAGTACCCTGTAGAAGCTATCTGTGACCTAAGCAGAGCTTTTGACTGCATAGAGCATGATCGGTTACTCTATGATCTGTGGCATTCCATTCAACTGGTCTGAATCATACAAAAAAATAGAAAACAATATGTCGAAATAAGCATAAATGATAACCAAAACGAAAAAGTCAAATCAGAAACCACCACCATCAATATAGGCGTACCTAAAGGCTCCATCCTTGGACCTATACTTTTTATTCTGTACACTAACGATTCACCATGCTACACGTCACAATGTATGCAGATGACACAAATTTTCTGATAACCGGTCTAGATTCCCTAGATACAGAGGCAAAAGCAAACCTTGCACTGAAAAAGGCAAGTGAATGGTTTTCCGCTAATAATCTGGTCCTGAACACATCCAAAACCAACTTTACGAATTTTCACACTTGGAAAAAACTTCAGACCAGAGTACCTCAAACAGTTCAACCAAATTTTTTGAGGTTTACGTAGAGAAGAACCTGAAATGGGGAGTCCGCTGCTCTAACCTAATATCCACTGTGGGTCAAAAAATTTATCTTTTCAAAATTCTCAGAGCATTTTCAAATGACTCAGTGACTATAACTGTCTATCATAGTGGAATTAAGTACCAGCTACAATATGGTATCGCATTGTGAGAGACTTCATCTGCGGTGAATAATATATTGATTGTCCAAAAACGGATAATTAGATGCATAATCCCTTCTCATTATCTGGAACCGTGCAAATCACTTTTCAAGCGCATAGCCATTTTTAAAGTGATCAACTTTTATGTACTGGAAATAGCTTGCTTTACACATGATAGAAAGCACCAAGCCAAACGCCCAGATAATACACATCCATATTCCACAAGGAAAATACAAGAAATCATCATGTTATATAATTTATCTATATCTATACACGCACTTTCTTCACCAGGATCTCCAAATCCTCGTCCTAGATCACTGTTAGTCGATCACTTCGAGGCTTATCTTTGAGCCCTAAATCTCCGAAACGAAATTTCGCAAACCAACTTCGACCATTGGGCTTATTAACACCATCATTGCCAAATTTGAAATAATAAAAAAAATTGGGCGAAAATTTCTAAAAAAAGGCCAATAATTGAAATTTTGAAAAAACTGAAAGCATCAATGTATAGAATACAAAATTCTCTATCGATCAATATACACCACGACACGATAGAAAGAATATTTATTGAGATATGGAGCACATGACATTGAAACGGACAAAATTTTTGAAACAACCTATAATAGGATGGGGCACTATTCATATTTAGGGAACTGGCAACACTAATGTCAATGGGTAAAATGTGGCAACACCATAATGAAGTTAGACATTTTTCAGCATAAACGTACTCACAACAACGTTTTGATGTACAAGTGCTATTTGTTTCATTGACAGTGAGTTGAGAAAATCAATTTGACCAAAAAATTAAAATTTCAAGACATCATTTTCCATAACTTTCAACGTGGATTATCTCAACAAGAATGTGTCGAAGAACTCATTTCTTTATATGGCGATAAAACACCATTGAAAACCACAGTAAATCGCTGGTATAGTGAATTTAGTCGTAGTTGTAGTTCGGTCTCTAACGAATTCCGTGGAGGTCATCCAAAATCGGTTGTTATGCCACAAAACATCGATGCAGTGCGTGAACTGATAATGCAAGATAGTCATGTGTTATATTGCACATTAGTTCCACTTCAATACATTCGATTTTGCATGAACTCCAAGTTGTAAAAAAAGCGTTCTCGTTGGATATCCCATAATTTATCATTCGCTCGAAAAAACTCGCGTCAAATGGCGTGAGAAAATGATTAAAAAACTGACAGTAGTGCTTCAAAAGACATGTATGAAATCGTGATAGGTAAC